>JAHUTJ010068388.1:0-11227 GCA_036250325.1 Characodon lateralis
CCTAGAATATAAGACATATTTTCAGTTGTTTCACACTGTTTTGTTCAGTATATAATTCCACGTGTTAATTCATAGTTTTGATGCCTTCAGTGTGAAGCTACAATATTCATAGTCATGAAAATAAAGAAAACTCTTTGAATGAGGTATGTCCAAACTTTTGGTCTGTACTGTATCTTTCCAAGACAGAACCACTGATAGCGCTATAGCCACTATTAACTTTATGCACCTTATTTGTTTTTCTTACCCCAGACAAAATACACCTGACTCAGTGTCTCCGCATTTAACCGTGTCTCTTCTCTGGTTGGGAGGCATAGTTGGAGGTACTAGTGCCATTAACTGTGTAATTTCTTTGTTTGTGTTTACCAAAGAAATTACTTCTGACCCACTACTACTATGTTAAGCTTGATCTTTCCTAGATAAAGCCATTGATGGAGCTATTGTCATCACTCTTTCTGGCTTTCGTTTCCACCAAAAGTACTCCTGGTCCAATATTTTTGTGTTCAGCTGTGTGTCTTTCCTAGGTGAATCAATTTTGGTAGAGCTTTGTCTGCTACTGACATTGCATACTGTTTTTTTTCACACCTGCCTCAGTTATTCTGTATTTAACTGTAAATTGTTCTGGGAGGGAGCAACTGAAAAACCTATTGCTGTCATTAACTCTGCATTGTCTTTGCTTTTCTTTCTCATAGAAAGCACTCCTGACTAACTGGTTCTGTTTCTTTTTTGTGTCTCCTTCCTGGTTTCTCAGCTCTCAGTTGTTAAAGGCAGATGGCCGCTCTCAATAAGGCTGGTTTTGCTGAACGTTTCTTCCAGTTAAAATAGTCATTACATACCACTATCCCCACATACTTTTTCAGGATATAGAATGGTTGGAAAGTCAATAATGCCATGCAATCGGCATAGTTAATAATCTTTAAATAATAATGAAAGTAACTTCAAATTATTCAGACTAAATTGATCTGTATACAAATGGACATGATTCTGACTATTTGATTGTGTAACCGAGGGTCTTAGGATGATGACCACTGTTATAAAGCTTACATGAAGGAGGGATGACAGCTGTGAACTCCAGAGGCACTCTTTTTGTTTTACACTCTCCCCTCTTCCTGTCTGACAGCACTCATCAAAATAAGAGTCTCACAAAAGTAGCACTCATCAAAATAAGAGTCTCATAAAAGTAGCTTACATGCCTCCACCCCAACAAAAAAAATAAAACGTCCTCGTTTAGCAACAAGAACAAAAATAAATAGTGCAAAACAGCACCAGCAGCAATGATAAGTGAACAATGAAAACCACTGCAAAGCATGTCAAACATACAGTATAACATGACCGCACATACTCAAACAAAAGGTGCATGAAAACAGAGAAAAACAAAACAAAACAACCCAAAATGACAAATAGGCATTAATGGTAAGAGACAAAATCTTTAAACCGATCTGGAGGTCTCACAGCTCTCCCCACACGTGACAAGGCCAGAGGCGGACTATCCACTAGCAACCTCAGCCCAAACCCATCCGGAGGGCTCCAAACAGGTGAATCCCCCTGTGGTGAAGGTGAATCAGGAGCGGGGCAAAGGTGGGTACTTGAGGGGAGCCCAGGGATAAGGCCAATGGTGTACGGTTTTAATCTATCATAATGAACAACCTGTGAAAGAGCATCATCAGCCACGGGCTCACTAATGCGATAAGTGTGGCCTTTCACACCCTCAGAGTCCAAAACACCCGTGATTTGAAAGGGGCCCCTCCAGTGGGGAGCTAGTTTCATCCTATCTTCCCTGGATTGTGCAGCCACACTAAGTCCCTTACGGTGTAAGGCTTATGACGGGCATTAGAGTCATAGTACAGTTTCTGCCTCTCGTGAGCGACAGCTGTACTCTGCCTAGTATTCACAAAGGCTACCTCTAACTGTTCCACCATAGCAGAGACAAAGTCAGCATGAGAGAAAGAAAAGTCCGAATGATTTGTCTGACTTGGTATTAACACATCAACAGGAACTCAAGCCTCCCGACCATGAGTGAGGTAGTAGGGAGTGTACCCAGTGCTCGCATGAACCAATGTGTTGTAAGCAAAGGCCACATGTTTCAAATAGTTATCCCATTCACCACTGCAAGACAGCAGTGACTTTGCTAACTGGTCAATGAATGTACGATTAAAACGTCCGACCATACCGTCAGATTTGGGATTACATGGTGTAGTATGAGTTTTCTTAATATTTAGCAGTTCACACAGTCTTTGTACTATCTCGGTCTCGAACTGTCTGCCTTGGTCACTATGCACAGTCTCTGGAATGCCATGTAGTAACACAAAATCCTCAAACAGACACAGAGCCACCGATTGGGTAGTTTGGTTAGGGAGAGCATACAGACTGACAAACTTAGAAAAATAATCCTCCACAACAAGCACATATCTATGACCTCTAGATGTCACTGGAAGCTCTAAAATGTCCACGGCGACTCTCTGAAAAGGGTGAACAGTCTGTAAGCCCCCCATTGGAGCGCGATGTTTTGGTACAGGGGACCCGAATGTCCGTGAGCATGGAGGGCCAACAATAATGTACTCTAGCCCGGTCCCACACTCTTTCTGCTGAGAAATGTGCTGAAACAGGGCCCCCATGCAGTTTAAACAGTACATCAGAGACAAGTGATGCAGGCACAACCACCTGATGTTGCGCCTCCCCAAGAGGAGAGGATTTTACTGTACGGCAGAGGAGTCCCTTCACTAATGACAACCTAGGGAACTCAGTCCAAAGCTTCTGGAGCCACCGGGAGCAGCCTTTTAATTGCCCCCTGGGAGGACGGGCCCCCCCCCCCCCAGTGTTAATCCAGTTCAACACAACACTAATATCGGGTCATTCTGCTGTTGGATTGTCAAGCCCCCAGTATCATCCAAAAGCACCTGCAAGTGCTGGCCGCTAGTGTCAGGATCAGCATGCTTAGGGACTGCACTCTGCTGGGATGTATCACGGGGCATGGGGTGAATGTCAACAACATTAACCAAGAAAGCACTATCTTTTGTATCCCTACTAGGGTGCCTCAAGAGGGCATCAGCATTAGTATGGTGCTGCCCCTGTTTGTACTGTATGTCCCAGTTAAAGGGGTCCAGTTCCAGTATCCACTTGGCTCTCTTCCCAGATGGATCTTTATCAATAGCCATGCCTTGTAGCCCTAAGAGAGGTTTATGGTCAGTTATTATAGTGAAAGAAGATGACCCAACGTAATGCCTAAACTGCTTAACAGCCCATACTACAGCCCACAGCTCTTTATCAAATGTAGACCAACGTTTCTGGGTATTAGTAAGTGACTGACTGGCATAAACCACTACTCTTTCCAGCCCATCCTTATCCTGAGCCAACACAGCCCCTACAGCTTCCATTGAGGCATCGGTGTACACTTTAAAGGGAACAGGATAATCTGGCATAGTAACCACTGGGGTTGACGAGAGCACAGATCTCAAATACTCAAAAGCTGCATTACAATCATTAGTCCAGTCAAAGGGGATATCTTTACAGGTCAAATGATGCAATAGGGCAGCATTATGGGCAAAATATTTAACAAATCACCTATAGTAAGAGCATAGGCCCAGGAAAGCTCTCACCTCCATGGGCGAATGTGGTGTGGGTCAGGTCTTTACCTTGTCAGTGTTCCTGGGGTCAGGCTGCAGTCCATGGCAGGAAACAACATGGCCTAGGAATACCACATGATCCTGGGCAAGGTGGCATTTGGTAAGGTTAAGCTTGAGGCCAGCTGCCTGAATACGTGAAAACACCACTCGCAGACTGGCCACCTGCTCTTTAAATATGGGGCTGAAAAATTAGCACATCATCCAAATACACCATACACATCTGCCACGGGAGCCCCCAAAGAACTAATTCCATCATGCGCTGAAACGTAATAGGTGAGTTGGTGAGGCCCATGGGCACAGACCTCCACTGGTACAGGCCCCGACCCGTAGTGAAAGCCGTCTTCTGGCGGTCTTCCTCGGCCACTACAACCTGCTAATAGCCGTTCGAAAATTCCAGGGTACTAAACCAGCAGGTCCCCCCCAAGGCATCGAGAGTGTCGTCCACGCGTGGCAGGGGATGGCAGTCCGTCACTGTAATACTGTTCAACCGTCGATAGTCAGCTGCAGCTCTCCTCAATGACCCCATCGGCCAGCAGAGCCATCACCTGTCTGTCAAGGTCCGGTAAGCACGCTTTCTCAGAGGTGGGTGATTACCGGTGTTGATGCAATGCTTGATAAGGGTGCACTTACCAGTCACTGCTTTGGACGTGCTAAAAATGTCACTATACTCGGCTAACAGGGATTTCAACTGTTCCATTTGTGGCGAACTGGCGGGGGAGTCAATCAGTGACACTGGCGGCATGTCGGTAGCTACCACTGGGGACACTGTATTAGTAATGGGAGTTGACAGGTCTCCCTCCTTTACTGAAAAGAACTCCCCAAGGTGTGTGCCCTCCCGTAGCGTCATGTTCTGGTTTGTAGGGTTAAGCAGTTGCGCTGTAGTCACACCGTTCTCCACAGAGGTGAGAGTGTGGGCTACTACACACTCACTCTTACCTTGGGGATTAGGTTCAAGATAACCAATAATCTCTGGAAAATTGTCAACAGGCTCAGAGGGAGAGACACTCACTGGGACCAGCATCTCACTGAGTGGTGGCAGTGTCAGAGTAGAAATAAGAGATACATTACAACATACTGGGATCAAGTCTTCATTGCTCAGCAACCCAATGTCCATGCCCCACAGCTGCAGCCTACCACGGGAGAAATCCAAAAGCGCGAGGTGTGCTGTCAGGAAGTCCAGGCCCAGAAGAGCTTTTTGAGTGGACTTACGGAGTACATGGAAAACATGTTGCCATGACTGATTGCCCAAATGTAATGTGGCAGTAATGGTCCCTAGAGTGTCCAATAGCTGTCCATTTACAGCCCTGGCCGCAATAATATCCACCCCTAGGGGTCGCTGGCGGAGGGCAGGAATGGACTGGCGAAAATCTACACTAATAAATGATTCTGTGGAACCAGAGTCTATCAAAATATTAAGTTCAGGGGGTGTGACCTAGGTCTCAAGATGGAGTAGACGTGTTCTGAGGAAACTCCAACTCAACTTCACTTATTTCACCCCAAATAATCTTTAAGAACCCCTGCTTAATCGACTCATAGTATTAGTGACCGCTCTATAAGTAGGATGACGACACCTAAAAGTAATAAGAAAGACAAAAGCTCCGGGGACGACATTTTAGTCGACCAGGTGAAGCTAGTATGCATTGAGGTGGCTAGCGCTAGCACTTCAAACCCATCGGCAACCAATGAGGACGTCCTGGCAGCTATTAACAAGCTTAGTGGCACGGTTGACATGACACTTGTTGAGCTCAACAGTTCAATCTCCAGCCTCAGGGCAGCACTATCTGATATTTGCGACCGCGTGTCGTCAATTGAGGCCACAACCGAATCACATGACAGACGGATTTCGGAGCTGGAGAAGAGATGTGATAGCTTGGCAGCTCAATGCCCTGAGCACCAAGCTAAGCTGGAAGACATAGAGGCGGGCTCACGTCGGCAGAATATTCGTATTGTCGGCATACCAGAGAAAGCGGAGAATGGTAAACAGATGGATTTTATCATCAAATTGCTACCGAAGCTGCTGGGAGAAGACAACTTCAGTCGACCAGTAGAGGTGGATCGGGCGCACCGGAGCCTGGCATTGACTAAGGAGGGAAAGACGAGGGCCATTATCGTCAAGCTGCACTATTTTCAGGAGAAGGAGCGGGTGTTGCGGTTGGCGAGAGAAAAAGCCCCTCTCCAATACGACGGGCACCCGGTGTTCATCTTCCCCGACCTCACCTCGACTGTGATGAAGAAGCGCCAGGCGTTCCAAACTATCAGGAAGAAATGCAGATCCAACGGGATTCGGTATGGTTTTCGGTATCCTGCAAAGTATGTGGTCACTGTGAACAATAATACCGCTATGTTTGACATTCCAGGGGATGCAGATAAATTCCTGAGCCGCGAGAGTGCGAACTGGCGGTCTGAGACTGAATAAAGCAGATGGTTCAATGCCTTTATCACTATATTTGAATGTGTGTAATGTTAGGACTAATTATTGATTTATTTCCGGGTGGAAAAATAATTAGCTATTTTGATGCTGTTCATTGTGTTGAGTTTGGCGGTTTCGGCTGGGGAGATGGGTAGCTATGTTACTAGGTTGTGGACTGCTAGGTTTAGCTTTTGGTTGGGGGATTGGAGACACTGCCCCTGGTTCTGTTCAGTTAGGTTTGATGTTGGGAGGGATTAGACTTTTTTTGGGGAGGGATGTTTTTTGCACATCTGTCTATTTTGAATATTCTATAAGTTGGAATGTTCGAGGGATAAATAGTCCTCTAAAAAGAGGCAAAGTATATTTGCACCTTCGTTCTTTGAAGCCGATATTTGTTTTCTTCAGGAAACTCACATTAAGAAAACAGCTGCTAAGGTCCTTAGCCCCTCATGGGATTCTCATATATATCAGTCAAATTTCAGCACAAAAATGAGGGGGGTGGCAATATTGATAAGAAAAAATATACCGTTTACCCACAATCAGATAATTTCAGATCATAGGGGAAGATATGTGATTGTAAGCGGGCAGTTAAATTCAACATCAGTGACATTAATCAATGTATATGGGCCCAATTTTGATGATCCCATCTTTTTTCAGAACCTTTTTAATGCAGTGCCTGATTTGATTAGCTCTAACATAATCATTGGAGGGGACTTAAATCTAACCTTAGACCCAGTTTTGGATAGACAACGCTCTCAACCTGGTGTATCCAGGAGTAGAGAGACTCTTAAAAATGTATTAAACTCTCATAATTTGGTTGACATCTGGAGACTGCTATACCCCACCGGGAAAGATTATTCATACTTTTCTGCAGTTCATAAATCCTATTCTAGGATTGATTACTTTTTGTTAGATTCTAGATTGCTGGCATCAGTATCAGACTGTAAATACTGTAATATTCACATCTCAGATCATGCACCTGTGTGTTTGAATCTTAAACTAGATTATGAGAAGAGCAGGTGCAATTGGCGCCTGAATAACACTCTACTGAAGGATAAAGAATTTTGCTCCTATATCTCAAATGAAATCAAGTTATACTTGAGCTCTAATGACACAGGGGATGTGGATGACTCAATGCTTTGGGAAGCTATGAAAGCGGCCATAAGGGGATGTATAGTGTCGTACGAGGTGGCGAAAAACAAAGAGTCCAAGTTGAGGTTGAATGAAATAGACAATCTGCTGACTAGCCTAGACAACTCATATAAACTACAACAGAGTTCAGATACTCTTAAGAAAATAACAGCTCTGCGATATGAATATAATTCTATTATGTCAAGAAATGTTTCTAGATTGCTGGTACAAGTTAAACAAAGATGGTTTGAGCTGGGAGACAAACCGCATAAATTACTAGCTCGACAGCTTAAACAGTTGCAGGCATCGAGAGCAATACATCGTATTAAGCTTGAAGATGGCACTTTTCTCACAGATCCAGATAAAATTAACGACTGCTTTGCAGACTTCTATGCCAAAGTTTATCAATCGCAGAGAAAATTAGATGTTGACAAAATGGACAGGTTCTTTGATAACCTAATCCTGCCGAGACTACCGTCAGACTCAGCGGAAGTACTAGAAGCTAATATAACTCTGCAGGAGATTGAATCAGTCATCTCTGCTCTTCCCAATAATAAAGCGCCGGGTCCTGATGGTTTCGGCGCTGAGTTTTTCAAAGCTTTCAGCCCCAAACTATCACCTTTACTTCTGCGTATGTTTAACCGCTCTAAGCTAGTAGATAAACTTCCTCGTACTTTATACAAAGCCAATATCTCGCTTATCCCTAAGCCTGGTCGTGACCTGGGGGTTGTTTCTTCCTATCGACCAATTTCCTTATTACTTTTAGAAACCAAAATTCTTGGGAAAATCCTAGCTAACAGACTCCGAGAATACGTACGTTTAATCATCCATCCAGATCAGACTGGCTTTTTGCCAGGTAGAAACATGTTTTTCAATTTACGGCGTCTTTTCAATATACTATACTCAAGCCATACAGACGAGGCCATGGTTATTTCACTAGACGCACAGCGCGCATTTGACCAAGTTGAATGGCCATATATGATGTATGCTCTTAATGCATTTGGTTTTGGGCCTCTATTTATAAAATGGATTGAAATAATTTACTCATACCCAACTGCTTCTGTTATTACCAACCAAAATATCTCCTGTCCCTTTGGTATTCACCGGGGGATGCGTCAGGGTTGCCCGTTTTCTCCGTTTCTCTTTGCAATTGTTATTGAACCTCTGGCCGCGTGTATTAGGCAAAACTCCCAAATATTGCCTATCGAGATATTTAGTCATAAACATTACATTTCGCTTTATGCCGATGACATACTTTTATATGTCTCTGACCCACGGGTGTCACTGTCTCCCCTTTTGAAGACGATCAAAACCTTTGGCAGCGTCTCTGGTTTCTCCATTAATTGGGATAAAAGTGAAGCAATGCCCCTCACATCAGGAGACGATCTGACATTTTTGCAGTGCGCACCATTTAAGATAACCCATAACACCTTCACATATCTAGGTGTGACGATAATGAGGAGACCAGAGAAGCTTCTACAATTGAATTGGCAGAATAAAATCTTACAATTTAAGCAGAATATTGATGTTTGGAAGACTCTCCCTCTATCTATGGTTGGTAGGATTAACGCTATTAAAATGGTGGTATTGCCACGGTTTCTTCATTTATTCCATTCTGTTCCATGTTTTATAGGAATGTCATACTTCAAACAGTTAGACTCCATTATTGTCCCCTTTATTTGGGGCTATAAAAATGTCAGAATCTCCAAAAAACACTTATGTAAACCAAAAACAAAAGGTGGATTCTCCTTGCCAGATTTCAAATTATATTACTGGGCAGCTCACTTATCCATTATAGCATGGTGGAAGAAGGGCCCGCACTCATCCAACAATGCTTGTCCAGCCTGGTTATCCTTAGAACGACTGCATTGTCATAATACGTCCCAGATTGCCCTCCTAAACAGTCCTATTAAAATTAGAAAAACACTTTATAATAATAATTTTGTTATTGGCAATACTATAAGAATCTGGAAGCAGATACAGAATTATATAAAAACTCCAACAGTCTACTTTGATGCCCCCATTTGTGAAAACCATTCCTTTGTTCCGGGTCTCAGCGACGCCGTTTTCCAGATGTGGGGAATGAAAGGTATCCATGCGATAGGGGATCTATATATTGATGGTATCTTTGCATCTTTTGCTCAGCTGTGCTCTGTATATGATGTTCCTCGGTCATGTTTCTTTCGTTTTCTACAGATCAGGGACTATGTTAGTAAAAACATATCAAATTTTGGAACTCTTACCAAACACGAAGCCCTAGAGATGATAAACAAATTTGATCCGATTAGTCGGGGGGCGGTGTCATACGTTTATAAGATTCTCAACAATATATCGGTGGACACAACTAACATCAGGAGGGCATGGGAGGATGAGTTGGGGCAGCAGATATCTGATGAAACATGGGAAGAAGGTTTGAAAAATTATACATGACTGTTCGGTCAATGCCAGACACAATCTTATACAATTCAAAATAATGCATAGACTTCACTATTCGAGAGAAAAATTCAGCACTTTCTATCCGGGCGTGTCGCCAATATGTAATCGTTGTAAGGCTGCTAAGGGCAACTTGTTTCACTCCTTTTGATCATGTGTGCAGCTTCACACATTTTGGAAGAAAATTTTTCATTTCCTTTCCACAGCTTTTTGGAAACAGTGGGACCCGGATCCACTTGTTGCCATTTTCGGAACACCTAAGGTTTTGGCCTCAGCCAATAAATATGAGGAAGTTGCCCTTTTGTTTGGTATGGTGATAGCTAAAAGGTTGATTTTGAAAGTTTGGAAGAAGGACTTTGTACCCACATTTGATCTGTAGCTGGGAGAACTGGCAAACACGTTACATCTGGAAAGACTGAGATATTGCAACAAGGACAGAGTAAACGTGTTTGAGAAAATATGGAACTCTGTACTAAAATCCCTCCAGTTATGTGATTGTAAATTATCAAAGAACTAATGCCTCGTATTGTGTGTGCCCTTGTTTCTTTGTGTGCTTTTGGAATGATGGGTTTCAAACTGTGGTGAAGTTATTTCATATTACTTTGACTGTGTAGCTTTTGTTATACAATGTGCTGTTTTTGTATAGGTGGGTAGGTAAGGGAGTTGAATAATGTTGTTGAAGTCTGTTAAAGTACTAAAAAGCCAATAAATATATATATAAAAAAAAAAATTAAGTTCAGTACCTTCAATGCTTCCTCGCACGTATGAGGATCTCCGCTCTATAGCAGTGAAACAATCAGTAATGGGATTCTGGACAGGCATGGCGGTTTCCTTCATGGGGGGCCCTGCAGGTGTTGTAGCTGATGTCTGGGCCGCGACTACAGCTACATCCCATTTTCCAGCGGGTTGGCTGGGTCCTCTCCTGGGGAGAGAAACCTCACCTCTCGTCGTCTTGCTGAATCGCCATACAAAATATTCTCGCTCGGTCTCCGGCCCCCAGGAGAAGTGGAGGGATCCGTGTACGGAGATGGAGACCGACGGTCTGGTCCGGCGTACCGGTCATTACGGCGCCTACGCCAGTTCGGAGCAGGATAACGTCCACGTGGCTCGGACCATGAACGCAGGGACTGACATCCCAGGTCTCCGCACTGGCACTGACATTGGGCAGGCCTGGGGGAGGAGGAGTCTGCATCCCTGCTACAACTTTTCAGTCTTTCATTTTCATCTGACAGCTTCTTTATGTCCTTTCTCATCTCTTTCATGTCTTCAGCAAGTCTTTCCATGGTACGCTGCCAGCGAGACTCCTCTGAGATCGAGTGCGCCAGGGCAGTAGCACCTTTACTTATCAGAATCAGAATCAGCTTTAGTGCCAAGTTCGTACATACAAACAAGAAATTTGACTCCGGTACACTTTGCTCTTTTGTTTTGTTTTTGCATTACAGAATATACATATTTACAATGTACAATATACACATATATAATAAATAAATGGTGCACTGACAGCGGAATAGGTACAGGTCCTTCTCAAAATATTAGCATATTGTGATAAAGTTCATTATTTTCCATAATGTCATGATGAAAATTTAACATTCATATATTTTAGATTCATTGCACACTAACTGAAATATTTCAG
>JAHUTJ010068389.1:0-10917 GCA_036250325.1 Characodon lateralis
TGAGTGATGAACCAGGCTGGGAGTTTTAAAGGCCCCAGGAATCTTTTGCAGGTGTTTAGAGTTAACTCGTTGATTCAGATGATTAGGTTCATAGCTCGCTTAGAGACCCTTTTAATAATATGCTAATTTTGTGAGATAGGAATTTTGGGTTTTCATGAGCTGTGTGCCAAAATCTTAAGTACAATGCTGTTGCTGAAGAGTTGCAATGCTATCAATTATGATTAAGCAATATTCTCCTGGCACTTTCTTTTCTTCACCATTAGACAATGACACCACCACTCTATGTGAGCTTTAGAGTCTGAGCCTTTAAAGATACAGGTGTGGACAATAAGGGCAGATAGAGTCCAGAAATATTATTTGTTTCCAGAATCTGAATGTATCATACCTGAAACATAATATCCTACCAAATATTGCATCCAAGCAGTCATTTTGCGATTTCAATAACGTTATGATGATTCTAATTTTATTGTGCAGCTCTATGTAAGACTAATATAAAAAAAAAATGATTCATGCAGAAATGCCGATCTACTGTAGATATGTCCATTTATGCACTCAGTTATAGTGGCCTTCTTGACAACAGCCCATAGAAGGTATGCTTTACAATCCTCTCAAGGCTACGATTAAGTCTGTTGCTTTTGCACCTTTTTCTCCCACAGTTTTTTCTTTACATAAACTTTATATTTACATGGTTAGATACCCTGGCGACCTATCCAGGGTGTACTCTGCCTCTCGCCCGTTGTCTGCTGGAGATAGGAACCAACTCCCCCATGACCCTGTACTTAAGAAAAGGATATAGAAAATGGATGGATGGATGGATGGATGGATGGATGGATGGATGGATGGATGGATGGATGGATGGATGGATGGATGGATGGATGGATGGATGGATGGATGGATGGATGGATGGATGGATGGATGGATGGATGGATACAGCACTCTGTGAACAGCCAGCTGGTTTAGTAATAATCTCGTGGCTTAACCTTCTTGTTGACATTGTTGGAAACTTATTGAATCTGTCGCTATATTTAGCAAATTTTAAGACCCCTCTAGCGGCTTTTTAGTCTGTGGGCAAACCCAGGATTTGGAAGCACGTATCATTCTTGCTCTTGTCAGCGAGCGGCTGTTGCTGCCGTGGGCCTCTCCCCTGTCCCAAAGCACTTACATGTGGAAGAGGGAAAACGTTCCTCTCACAGCAGGCCCCGCCTGCTCCACTTTACGCTGCTAATGAATCACGCATACACAAAGCCACTGCTGAAAGACCCCCATACAGTCATGGCAAGATGTAATTATAAATATCTCTTGACAACAATAACCCACTTACATTATATTGTTCATGTAAATTGAGAACAAAAATAAAGAAATGATTGTCTTTCTGTGACCTGTTGTGGTTCCAAGATGAAACATACATTTAAAACCAAATTATACAAAAATAAATAAATAAATAGATAAACTAAAACAAACATCGCAACTAACTGAAACCTGACCAACCCTCTGCATAAATGGGTATAGTTGGAAGAGTGACAAAAAACAAGAATTGAGAAAATTAATTTATAGTTCTGAACATGTTCACAGTGTTTTGTTTTTTTTGGTCACTATGTAACTCCCGGGATGTTAATCATCTTTGCCACATATTGCATCACAATTACATTCTGATGACCAACTGGCTGATGACGTAATTTCCTGACTGCTAGGGACTGTAGGGACAGGCAGCCTTGTTGAGGAGTTAGTAACAGTGTTTGTAGGTGGGTGTCTGCTGGTCAGTCTGCCGTGGCCCCGGTGATTGTATAGGCCACAGCATCATGTTTCTCCATTAAAAGTCCTTTTTTATTGGTCTGATATAATGTCCTAATTTAATGAGTAAATTTGGGGTTTTCATTAGCTGTAAGCCATACAGCCAGTTTTTAAAAATTTGACCTGCTTATCGCTTGTCACTGGCTGATTGATTGGTGCATCAGTACTTTTTGCAGTTCATATAACAATCATAGAATCAAAAAAAACTGTGAATATGATTAGCTCTGTATAGTGTATTCATTTTATTTCAGTCAGACAGCTCATGTGTAAATGTTTCAATGCATCTATGTTAGCCAATATAGTATACGTTTGAGTTTGGCGCATTGGCTGCTGTCTCATCATCACATGCTTAACATGTCATGGATCAATGAGTTAATACCCCCCCACCACCACGAGGCGACGCCAACTAGCTTGTTGGCATCGCCTCGTTTAGCTAACTGTTGCCTGTTTCCAGAATGCCTCTCCTTGGTGAAGATGGCAATTCAGTCTCTACAACTTTTAAAACCACAAGGAGATAATCAATTTCTTTTCAATAAATTGCTGGACTTTTATTTAGAATGTTTTGTCTTTGTGCAGTTGCATTTGTGCTAAAACAAAGGTTTAGATACTTACCTTTGACTGGCCTCTGCAGGACCATTCGGAGGTTCCGATTGGCGCAGCTGCCACCATGGCCCATGAGATCGGCCACAATGTGGGCATGAGCCACGACCATGACGGCTGCTGTGTGGAGGCCAGTGCAGAGCAGGGAGGCTGCGTCATGGCTGCTGCCACTGGGTGAGTGCTGGGGAGTGCAACATGAACTTGGTCATAACATCTGATAAAATAAATTGCATTTAAAAAGCCAGAACAGTTTCATTTTTAAAAAAGAACAATTTTATTAGAACACAGACACAGTAAATCACTGTGTGTAATGATCATCTTATAAAGCATCACATTGACCCGCGGACAATTGTTGTAAAGCCAGACAAACAAGAAACATCTGTTTAATATGATTTAAAGTAATAACTATTATCCATCTATTATTTCCTTGTTTAATCAGTTTTACAGCGTATTGCTTTTATTCAAACATGACACACAAAAATAGCGTTGCTTCATTACCAATAATTTAATTTTATAATCCCAAATACCAGGCACCCATTCCCACGAGTCTTCAGTCGTTGCAGCAAACGGGACCTTGACAGCTACTTCCAGAAGGGTGGGGGGATGTGCCTCTACAACATGCCCAACATGAAGGACCTGGTGGGAGGCAAGAAGTGCGGCAATGGCTTTGTGGAGGATGGAGAAGAGTGTGATTGTGGGGAACCTGATGTGAGTACATTGTTTGTGTTAGCTAGGATTATTTTAGGCACAGAAATCTCATAAATTGTTTAACTTCCATGTGTGATTCATGCAGTGACTTCTGATTTGATATTATTCTACAGTGAATAGAAAGCAGCATAAAGCCACTGATTAAATAGTCTCATCTAAAGGTTTCACCTAGCAGCTGTTCTGAAGCAGACCGAGCTGCCACGTTAACATCATATTCTGCTTCCTCTCTACAGACTTCTCCTCTGTGTTGGTTTTGAATGTGAAATATTACAAACGAGAAAGTGATCTTATTGTTCACTTTTATAGGTGCTTTCAGTTGATGATTCCATTTGCAAAATTATCAGTATATTATTTAAAAATAAAAATGGCAACAGTCAGTACATTTTATTGCAGTGTTTAAAAAAACAGATGGATTGTAAAACATTTGTTACTCAGAAAGAATTACATCAATGAAACTGCTGCATGCTTTTTACACATCTGCAACTCTTTCCACACTAACACTGATATTTTGCAAATTAACATTTCCTGCTAATTTTGCATATCTTAACTGTTTTGTTTTTTTTGCATAAAGCTGAGCTGTTTACAAAACTTTACTTTTGGGGTACCATGTAGACTTGACAAACAGATCTAGTGGTACCAGAGGTCCATAAAGGTCTGATGTCAGCATCTTTTTACTATTAAATGTAAGTTTGCTTGAAGGCTGGGATGGATTAGTAGAGTTTTACCCTACCCATATCAGGGTTATATACACACAGCCTCTACAATATCAGAAGAAGAAGCATTAGATTATTGTTTGAACTAATTTAATACAGGGCATCAGAAAAATGTTTATTAAACTTTCCACATGGATTTCCATGTTTTTACATGGAACAGATTCTGTTCCATGTTTTTACATGGAAATCTATCGTGCTTATTCGTGTTTATCAGAAATATCTCTTGTCTGGGTGAAACCCAGGAAGTAAAATCTTGCTTCGGATGAAGTAGATCAAACAGCACAGGGTGGAGCAGCGTCTGTCACATCTGTTTGACACCAAAGAAGAAGAAAAGCCGAAGAAATGAACAACTTGGTCAACAATAACTGTTTGTCCACCCGTTTCTGGTTAATCTCCATGGTAACCAGTTGTTGTATTGGGCGGTGGGTGGTGGTAGCCTTATCACAGCGTCAGGATGTCTCACAGCAGAGCAGGGCATCACTTTGTAAAGGGTCAAATAAAAATAGGAAATATTTAGATCTATACAGTGAGCACATTTCAAGAATAGAGTGAATACAAAATATGTGGCACCATTTGTTTGCCTTGATTTAGTTTTTTTAACATTTTTATTGAGCCCTCGCAACATATTTTATCACCATACCTTAAAAATACCTTTTACTAATGATTTCTGCCCTGTCAGGCCAACGTCTGCTGTTTGTTCACAAGTAAGTAAAGGTGGTCTTGACTTGACTCTTTGGCTATGGCTTATTTTCCTCCAGAACCTGACCAATTCATAAAGGAACATTATTTATGTTTGTGTAACCACTTAACTCTGATCTATGAATAATTTAGGGTTATTTCCATTTTTTTGCTGGTTTGACAGGTAGATAACAGGATTTTATTGTTCCAACAAGATGATTCACAAGGAAGCAGCTCAACTGAAGCTTCCCCATTGTTAAATCAGTGGTGACATCAATGAACTGTTCCTCCTAAGATGTGCAGGTGGTGTTGCACTAAAGGGATCACAGATCCAGTCAGATTCTGTGTAATCCTGCACCAGAAAATATCTCAGGAAATTTTTCTGAAGGGCAGAGGTGTGTGCCTTCATGCATGAGATCACTGTGTTCTGCAGCTTGTTGTTTTCAATCAATGATTTCAAGTTCTCTGAGTCCGCATTCACTTGCTGCTGCCACATCTCAAGTTTTCTGATAAATGATGTGACATTATCTGCCAGATGTGGGAGGTGTGTGCTTCTGCCCTGCATCTGCAAAGTCAGTTTACTAAGATCCAGAAACATGTCACTAAAGTCTGCAAGTTTCATGAGGAACTTTTTACAGTAAAACTTGTGGGTAACATCACTGCCCTCTTCCTTAAAAAAGATGCGGATCTTGTCTCACAGTTTAAAAAGCCTGGAAAGCACCTGTCCACATGACACCGCAGGACTCGCTGTGAAACAGAACAGCTGTGTGGTCAGATACCATTTCCTCAGTGCTGAAGAAATCCGGGCTTTGACATGTCGTGTTTTGATGTAGCCGACTGTGGCGACAACATCGCTTCTTACATCATTTAGCCCAGGGCTCAGCTGTTTGGTGGCTACTGATTCGGTGTCTATCATGGAGTGTGTCCACTGAACACGCACTTGATGAGCTCTTGTAATCCTCCTTGTTTCCCAGCCATAGCCTGCGCCCCGTCTGTGCAGATCCCCAAACAGTCCTTCTATTTCAGATTGGCCTCTTTTAAGAAACAGTTAATTATCTTAAACAGTTTCTCTGCAGTGACTCTGCCAGGAACTTATTTGCAGAAAAGCAATTCCTCCCTCATCTCTCCTCCATCAATGAGTCTGACATAAGTTATTAGTAAGTAGTCTTTGTTATTGTCAGTGGCTTCATCCATCTGCAGAGAAAAGCGGCTGTCATGCACCTTGTCATTAAGTTGCTCCTCTATGTCCTTTGACATCATAAATATGCCTGCCAATGGTATTATTGGACAGAGGAATAGCCCGTAGTTTGCTGGCGGCTGTATCATTAATCATAGTTGAAACCATGTCCATGGCACAGGGAAGTATTAATTCTTCCACTTTTTAAACTGTGCCACTCAGTAGGCAACTTTATAGGAGCTGAGTGGAACATTTGCCAGCATGAATGCAGTTTTAGTAAAGAGACACTGTTGTGTACAGCAGTTTCCAAGTTTTTGTCTAAAAAAGTCAACTGGCTTTGTGCTCTGGATGTTTTGTCTTGTGCTGTCGTAGCCTGTTAGGCTTCAAAATGTCACAAACTAGCACTTTAAGACAGACAGCACACTGGGGTCTCTCCTCATTACCCACCGTTGTGCAGGTGAAACCCAAGGCAAGATATGCTTCCTCATATTTTCTACTCTTTGGCTTGGAAAGAAATTCTTTGGAAGCATATTTGGCAATGCTTCATCATCTGCTTTGCGTTTATGTGAGAGCACCATCAAAAACCTGTCCATGCGCGCAGCGTCCAGGCATTCATTGTTTCCTTCATTTATACCCCCCCCTCCCACCCTAAGGGAGCAAATTGGTAGCTGACAGCAGCAGCAGCACTGATGAGTGTTTGTTATGGCTCCCACTCACAGCAGAGCTGACTGTCAGGATTGCAATGCTGACAAGCCACCTGTTCTTAGCATTGCAAATAAGATGAGCTGCAGAGCATGGTTCAGTGGTATAACCTCGAAATGCACTGAAGTGGAGTTTCAGACTTAAAACAAGAGGATTTTTTTCCGAGAAAACTAGTTAGAATCCTGTTTCTAAATCTAATTTCTTGTAACCATAAATATTTTTTCATAAAGCTAGAAGTTTTATTTTGTCATTATCTACCAAATGTTAGGCAAGTCAAACTATGCTGGTTTCGTATTTTTCAAATGAATTATAGAAAATAAAGAAGTGATTTTAGTTGGTTGCATTGGGCCATAATCCTTCCTCATTCTTTCTTGCTGGTATAATTGGCTTTCCTTCTTTTTGCTTGAGTCAACTCCGAGCTTTGTTTTGAGCATAATCGTGTGTCTCCTTAGGGCGCCATGGCAACTGGAGATGATGTCTTTTGTGTATGCTGTATGACACGAGCACCTACAAAGGCAGCTCTCTGGATGTTTTGTTTTTGTGCTTTTCCCCTCCAACATTTGTTGAAATGGGGACTTGTCAGTCACAGCTGTCAAGCCTGTGTTGCTTTGGAACTGGCTCTCTCATCTGTAGAAGTTCCTATTTAAATATCTGTACTTGATAGGTGTTGAATATGCCCAGCCCCCACCTCCAGCACCTCTCCCACCAAATGTTTCATGCTGCCGCATCTGAATCCAAGTCTTTTAGGTAAACAAAAGCAATGAACTTTGTACACATTTAAGCGGTAGATAGACTTTATACTTGTATTTTACTGGCTGGACCATACAGCCACGATGATACATAATAATAACCATAATTAATAACCTCTCTCTACTGTCTCTACAAGTCCCACAGAAAGAGAACTAAAATCCGAAAAATTGTGCTTTACAGTTTGGAAGAGACAGAAATGTTGTTTGGACAGATTTTGTGGCGACAGCTCATACTACTGTTCAGAGGGATCAGACCAATAAATCAGCTCATTGCAAAGAATTTCATTACTTAAAAGGTATTTTTTATAGCAAAAGCCTGTTTTGATTGTATTTTTGTCCTAGCATGTATGATCAGCAAACATTTCAATGCAACCATAACGTCGTTGCAGGTGAAGTTCTGAAAGATCAATCTAACTAGTAGATGGATTGCTTTAGAAGAGGGACAAATGTGCATTAAATCATTGTTTTGTGTTAGCAATGGTTACCTCCTAGGTACATTTTACCATTATTATCACTTTGCATTAAAATGGCCCCAGATGAAAAGAATTGAGTGCTCAGAATGTTGCAGCAGAAAGAACAATTTTTTGGATTCAAAAACTTCAAATTAAGTTCAGTTGCAGAAGACACAGTTTCATCAAAGAGTGCCCAGTGAGCTCCAGAAACATCTCCCAGTGCAGGGCTTGTTTAATCTTGTCCCCAGGCGGGTGTGACTACACCTGCACCCACAGTGAGGCAACCCTACTACTAGTTGTTTGGGAAACTAGAAAAGATAAGCAGGGTCCTTTCCTGTTGCCACCTTTGTAGACCTTAGTAAATACTGGCAGCAAGTGGATGTCCATAAAGGACATCTACCTGCAAGTAGTACTGCTATAAAGTTTTTCTCTGGCAAATCTTCTGTCAGATTGTCAATCCAGGAATGTCCCCAGATCTCACCTCACTGGGATTCTGTGGTAAATTCTCAAAAAGCAGCAGGAGAAACATAAGCCAAGTGTTCAGTTCCAAGCATTTATAAGAGAAGAATGGGTCAGGATCAGTCAGGATTTGATTCAGATGTTAATAACCAGAGTCAATTACAAAGGTTATGAAGAAAATTGTCAACAATGTAAATATTTACTGTAAAGATGTTTTTAATTTTTCTTCAGTATACCATTGAAACATCTGAAACATTGTTGCTGCCAGTCTCATAAATTAACGATCGGGGAATTTGAGTAAGAGTTGTGGAATGAGATGGAAATATTATTAGTAATTGAAAATTTGGACTAAAGCTGTTTTTACACCAATGACCGTAGATTTTTAGATTTCTTAGAAGGATTGTATCAAAACTATTTCATACTAGTGAAAGCGAAACATTATTAGTATTTGAAAGTTTGGACATTTCTTCTAGCACAGGATGAATTTCTTACCACAGAGGACTTAATGAGCTAATTACCTCTATTAGAAAGATTGGATAAGAACCAGCTCTTACCAGTAAACTCCCAAGGATTATTAGTGTCATTTGATTTGTTTTTCTGTGTCATTGTAATGTTTTTCCTCATGTACAGCGCTTTGAGTGCCTTGTTGCTGAAAAGCGCTATATAAATAAACTTGACTTGACTTTACTTGGAGGAGTCACGATGAGGACCAGGAATGAAGATGGTGAGGGTTTGAGATCCACAGAGACCTGTCATGGAGAGGGTGTCATGTGGAAGTTGATAGTAACCTCGACCTAGGAGGCACAAAGAGTACCGAGGCTGAACAGAGCAGTAATATGCTGGTTACAAAACTAACTTCTCTCAGAGGAAAACCAATGCTCAAAGAATTATTTCAAAGGATAACACATGGGGGTGGTCATCAGACGTAGGTTGGTCTGCCTGCAGCACCTAATATCCCCAGCCCTAATGTGGAGATTCCAGACGGGTGTGTAGTATGCAGCAGGACAGCCACGCTCTCCGGCAGAGGTCGTCTGTTCTGAGAGAGTTCTCACAAAACGTGTGTGTGTGTGTGTGTGTGTGTAAAAACACACACACACACTGCACCAGGATTATAACAAAGATGTTATATTCAAAAGTCATAACAGATCAATAAAAAGGTTTTTGCCACGCTAAAAATTTGTTCTAGAAAGGGATTTTATAGTTACAAAAATAGAAGTGATAAATACTGCTGCTTAGTATTACTTGCATATGAAGTGTATATAAGTATTTGGGGTTTTTAACATTAACCGTGTGTTTGTGATTATTTACAGGAATGCACCAATGACTGCTGCAATGCCAATAATTGTACCCTAAAGGAGGGGGCTCAGTGTGCCCACGGAGTGTGCTGTGATGGATGTAAGGTAAGAAACGTACAAATACTTGTGCAGGTAGAGTGTGGAGAAAAATACACCTACAGCAGTACCTCAGTATCATTAGTTTCCTGTCAGTCTTCATGTCAGCGAATTGATATACTGTACCCATTACACGTCTCATCCTCCATCACAGCATGGCTCATCACCTTCACATCACACTGGCACTTTTCATCTCAGCTCAAAATGGAAGTCCCTGCATTTCACTGTAATACATACAGTAGATCATTGAAGCCAAATTCTACTGAGCTTCAACCTGACAGAAGACGCAAAGTACTGAAGATAGAAGTAACAGAATGCAGTTTGCAGAAGAAAAGCTGTGTCTCCTCTCATCTTTTCTGTGGGAGTACTGTGTCTTTTAATAATACTGTCTTTGTAACTCTGCAAGCTAAATGCTGGATGACAGGCGTTTTATCGTTGTACAAACAGGTTATATATGAGATTCTTTTTTTACTAAATAATGGTAAACCTGGCAAAGATCAGATCATATGCAACAAAACCCAAGAATGGATTTTTACCAAGACTGGTAAAAGTACTTCTACTCTAGCCTCAGTTTTCTAAACCAGGGGTTCCCAAAGTGGGGGTCGGGATCTCCCGTAGGGTCGTGGGACACCAGGTGGAGGGTCGGTAGATGATTTTCAGAATCATTATGATGTGAACCCTGAGGTTTGTGGAGGGCCAAAAGGGACAAAATTAAATAAATACATATATTATAAAATAAACAAATGTAATATTAAATGTCCTATTAAACTATCAAATGTACAGATTATATTTTTGATACTGAAAATTTTTTTATATATTATCAAATTCTGAAATTAAATAATTAAATGTCTTTTAAAAGATAAACTTGTACTCGTACTCGTCGTCTTCCGCTTATCTAGGACCGGGTCGCGGGGGCAGCAGACTCAGCAGAGACACCCAGACGTCCCTCTCCCCAGACACCTCCTCCAGCTCCTCTGGGGGGAGCCCAAGGTGTTCCCAGGCCAGCCGAGAGACATGGTCCCTCCAGCGTGTCCTGGGCCGTCCCCTGGGCCTCCTCCCGGTGGGACGTGCCTGGAACACCTGCTGAGGGAGGCATCCAGGAGGCATCCGGTATAGATGCCCAAGCCACCTCAAATGGCTCCTCTCGATGTGGAGGAACAGCAGCTCTACTCCGAGCCCCTCCCGGATGGCCGAGCTCCTCACCCTATCTCTGAGCTCTTTTCAGCCGCTTGTATCCGGGATCTTGTTCTTTCGGTCATGACCCAAAGTTCATGGCCATAGGTGAGGGTAGGAACGACCGGTAAATCGAGAACTTCGCTTTTCGGCTCAGCTCTCTCTTCACCACAATGGACCGGCACAGCGCCCCCATTACTGCAGCAGTCGCACCGATCCGTCTGTCGATCTCCCGCTCCATTCTTCCCTCACTCGTGAACAAGACCCCGAGATACTTGAACTCCTCCACTTGAGGCAGGAACTCCCCTCCAACCTGAAGAGGAC
>JAHUTJ010068390.1:0-11220 GCA_036250325.1 Characodon lateralis
AGCCATCAGCATCTACAACGGCTCTTTGAGGAAACCTTCATAATATGAGCTATAACAACATTTAATTTCCCTTTGGGATTAATAAAGTATTTTTGAATTGAATTGAATTGAATTGAATTGAATTGAACTACTTCATGTCCTCCTTCTCTAAATGACACACTTGGCTCTGTCTTTCAGTGCTTAAGACTGTCTCTCTCATAGGCAAAGTAGCTCCTGGCTAAGCTTTTGAAAACTGGCTCAGAGCTCATCCTCTTAGTTGTGTTTTTCTCTTAGATGAAGCCACTAAAGAAGCTACCACTGCCATTACCTTTTTACCTTTCTTAACATAGAATGCTCTCCTGGATCAGTGCTTCTGTGTTTTTTTTGTGTGTGTTTTTCCTGCCTTCTCAAATCCCCAGTCGGCTGTGGCAGATGGTTGCTCACACTGAGCCTGGTTCTGCTGGAGGTTTCTTCTTGTTAAAGGGACTTTTCCTCTCAACTGTTGCTACATGTATGCTCAGTATGAAGGTTTGCTGCAAAGTCAATGACACAATGCAAGCGACTGCCCACTGTCATTACATGCTCATCTAGGAGGAGTGATTGCCACAAGTCAATAACTCCATGCACTCTGCTGTGTTTACTTAGGTTTCAACTTATTTAAATAATAAACTGAACCTCACTGCATTGTTTGATAACTAGGATCAATTTGTATGCACTTGACTTGAAATCTGTCTGTATGATTGGACTGATTTGACATTTTATGTAAAGTGCCTTTAGACAACGTGTTGTGAATTGACTCTAGATAAATAAACTGAATTGATAACTTTTTACCAACTGGCATCATAAACTGAATTTGGCTGATTATAACTCCGCTCAAACTGGAGAGTGTGTAAATGAGTTGTGCATGCCGATATGGTGGATTGTATTGCATCACTTTCATTATATATTTCGAGGTAAATACATATGAATTGGATCTAATGATCTTGTACAGTCCATTCAGATGACATTTGCTGTGAACTGGTGACATAAATTTACAAAATAACTTTGAAATTAAGCTTCTTGCATTTTTTTCTCTTTGGTGTGACCATATGTGACTTTTCATAGTATGTCAAAGTAAATGCATTAGCATGAAAATTTACCCCTATGAAATGTAGGTTAGATATTTGCATCAGTGTTTAGAGATTTTTATTGCTGATGTGGAGTGGCGTTATGGGATTCACTTCTCTCTGGCAACTATCAAGGAAACCGTTGCATCACAAAAAAGAGAAATGTCTTGAATACACATGTTATTAATAATTAAGTCTGTTCTTAATTCCCCTTTGAAAGTTATTATGCAAAATTAATATTTCATTTGCATACAGGCCCTACATGACAAGAGAAAGGAAAGTAATGGCACAAAGTTTGACAACTCTGTCTGGGCCTACTCTAAAATTATTGCCCTCCATCTTATATTTAGCATTCAAGAGATGCCATGAGATGAATCTCTATTTTTGTTCACTTTCCTATTCATGAATTATTCTTTCCCACCCCTTCGTGCAAAGTGTTCCTTTTTGAATGAACACGCTCAGTGGCAGGCCTCCTCTTTGGAGACTGTTGCTCTCATTACTCCATCAGGATAAGCAAGCTGTTTTCGTTATCATCTTTGGTCCTTTAAGTGTTACACCCTGCAGCCACGTCAGAGAGACGCCTTCCTTCCCACCTTCAGCAGCAGCAGACCCACCTCTGTTACTCTTCAGGGACACTGTCATCAGCATCTGGTTATAACTGTGGTTGCAGCATTTTGTTATGAGGCAACACAGTGAAATAAAGACACACAGAAAATATGTTTAGTCACTATAAAACAAAAGCTTAGGGACTGGGAAGAACATGCACACAGGTTAACTGTGAGTTATATGGCTGTGCTTTATTTCATTGGTGGCCAAATGCTTTTCTTAAGTGCTGGTTTCCTGCATGTCTTAAATGTGTCCCTGGTAAGGGCTCAGTTACTTCCTTAGTATGTCATCAAGTACTGCAGAGGCCTTTTAATAAGTTATTTATTTTTATTAAGAGGTGTTGAACATCTAAAACACGCCAGACACTAACTCTTAAGGACTGGAGTTGGCCACCTGTTTTAATAAAGACAAATTAAAAGTTTTACCTGGGTTGCCAGTTATCTAACTTCTAGAAAGCTCACCAACCAATCAACAATGGAGGGACTTTATTTATTGGTAGCAATTCAATTCTATATCACACCAGTCCCTAAAACAATCCCTGTCTATAAAAGAATAGAATTTCAAATCTTATTGTTGGTCTATAAGCAGAGTCGAATGTAGCCATTCTGTTGTGGCGGCGGCACTCATGGTTACAATTTGTTGCTATTATTTATTTTGTTGTGCCCCCAGCCATGGACAAAAACATTGATGAAACATGGACTGAACTGTACACTATTAATGAAGCTGGTATGAAACTTGGCATCTCTGATTACACTAACCTACTCTTAGATAGTGATGTGACGTTCACAAACTAATTGATTCTTTTGAACAGGTCCTTACCTTCAATAATAGGACTCGAGTCTTAGTGAGAGCCATTCTTTGTTTTTTAAACTATGGCTGTTTATAATGTTACTTTTTACAATTTAAATTACTTTTAAATTATGATATATTACTTAGGCAATTAAACACAGAAACCCAAGGTGGTAGGTGTGAGCAGACAGCACACATGCTCATTACTCACTATTTGTTTTCGTCATGTTCTCATGGCAGCAGGGAGTGTGGCCCTGTGTGCGACCTGGCTGCAACACTGACGTGTGCAGTGGGAGAGAGGAGAACGGTCACAGTATGCCTCTTGCTCGAGGACGAATCAATGAGTGGAGCAACAAAAAGTTTGGCCACTTTATTTTGTCAATGTTTATAGTTAAATGTACTTTACCATTAGTGCGTTGCCTTAATACTTATGTTTAGTGCTACATATGGTGATTTTTTTCCCTTCAAAACTCAAGTGTACTTTTTTCTCTTCTATTTTGTTCTATTTTGTTTCTATATTACACATAGCATTAAAATGCTATTAATGCACACAAAACTTGTAGTAAAGAACTGCATGGGTATTTATGTTTTGTCATTTTATACCTACTTTTATGGAAAATATACATAAAAAATATTTTTTGCATGAACATACTGTGGTTCTATTTAGCACATTTTAAGTAAAAATGGCATTCCTACTTAATAGAGATGATTTAGTGTCAGTTGTAAATTTCACCAACACATGCCAGGTTTCCCAAAAATTGATATATTTAACACTGTTTTGAGGAGGCGCAGTTGGTAGCACTGTTGCCTTACAGCAAGAAGGTCCTGGGTTTGACTCCCGGTTTGACTCTTTCTGCATGGAGTTTGCATGTTCTTTCAGTGCATGAGTGTTTCTCTCCGGGTACTCCGGCTTCCTTCCAGAGTCCAAAAACATGACTGTTAGGTTAATTGGTCTCTCTACATTGCCCTTAGGTGTGAATGAATGTGTTCATGGTTGTTTGTCCTGTGTGTCTGTGGTGCCCTGCAATGGATGGGCGACCTGTCCAGGGTGTACCCCGCCTCCTGCCCATAGACTGCTGGAGATAGGCACCAGTTATGGAAGAAGCGGTAGAAAATGACTGACAATTTTAAGGGTAAATTTGCTTGTTCTTCAAAATATGCACATTTTCAAAAACGGGCAATTTCAATGGCTCTTTTATTGATTTTTGTATAATGTTTTGCTTTGTACATGGTGTGTAGCTAAGCTATTTTAAGTACTAGCATGCTATCTGCTCAGCTAATGTGAACACATTAAATGTTATGTTTTAAGGAGTTGTGATTTTATTCCTTGTGTGTGCATAGTTTTGCTGTTTAGTAATGCCAGAGGTCATTCACTCTCTCATCTATTGCCCTAACACCACTGCCGTATTGGGTTGGTATTACTTGACAGATCGAATGGTTATTTAATTAAATATTGAATAAAATAAGCATCCTGATTGCACAACAAATCAGGTTACCAGTCCATCACAGGTACTGAAAGGTCTTGGGACTAAATACATTTCAGACCTGCTGATAAGATATTAAAGACCTGTTTGCTAAGTGTTATCACAAGAACTGAACAATGGGAGGCAGCATTTAGTCTATATGCTCCTCGGATCTGGAACAAGCTCCCGAAAAGCCCAGAAAACCTGCAAAACTGTTAAGAACCCTACTATTTACTGCAAATTTCCCACATAGATCAATTGCTGTATCAACTCCTTTTTATCCTGTCTTATTTATGTGTACTAAATTAGTATTTTAACATGTCTTGCTTTATGTGTAATGATTAAATTTTATTATTGTTTTAATGTGTTTCTTGTTTTTACGTAATTATCTTACCTTATCTCTGTTGCCTTATTTTCCTGTAATGTACTTTGAATTACCTTGAATTACACTAATGAACTTGCCTTACCAAAATTAAAGCAATGTCTTTTGCCAAAAATATTATTTAACACTACCGAACCCCATTTAAAAATATAAAACAATAGGCATCAAAAGCTAAATTTTAAAAGAAACGGTCCCTTAGAACTTTAAACTGCTACTTTTCCAACATCTAGGTTGCACATAAACAGGAACAACAGAAGAAGCTTTATATTTTTTTCCCTAGATAATTGTATTACATCTAGCAACATTCGTGTCTACTTACAATGAATGTCCTTTGCTGCTGCTTCTGTAATGCCAATGGTAGCTTTCTTTATCTGTGATCTCACTGGGCTATCTTAGCAATCGACAGTCAAGACAATGTGACCTGGCATGTTTTTTTCTTGTTGGGGAGAAACGCTTGGAGTAGAATGTGCAGACGTGAAGCTTACTATCAGACTATGTACTCTGGGACAGGACCGCACCTACCCCACAATGAGAGACATCAATTTCCAATATGAATTGGATAGACGGGTCAGGATGGATGAGAATGGGAGAATCAAAGAATTCTCTCTTAAATTCAGCAAAGGCTTCTTTGGGTTCTGTGGACCAAGAAAATTATGTTTTAGTGGAGGTTAATACAGTGAGGGGAACAGCAACAAACCTAAAGTTTCTGATAAAAGCCTTTAGAAGTTTGAAAAGCCTAGAAATAACTGAAGATGTTTTCTGGAGGAAGGTACAAGCCAATCTAGAACTACTTAGATCTTTTTTCTGGTCAGTCTTTACCTGTCCACCCTCGAAACTGTAGCTCAGAAAAGTTAGGGCCGGTTGATGGAATTTGCATTTTTCTACTTTGAAGAATAGACAATTTTCTAGAAGATGCTAAAAGACCTGTTGAACGAAGTTCTTGTGTTTTACCAGGGTCAGTCAAAAAATTCGGATATTATTGATGTAGACAAAGACAAAGATTTTGAGGAAGAGATTACTTGTTTTTTGTAGTTATCTGATTGAGCTCCCTGTAGTAGATGGAGGGTTTCAGGACCTTATCTTTCTTTTCAATAAAGAAGAATAAATAAAGAATAAAGAAGGGATGAATGATGCCTGCATTTACAGACTCAGGGATATATTTCTCCATGGCCTGTTTCTTGGGATGTAAAAGGTTGTACAGGGTCTCCGGGATAATATGGAGGAATACAATATGGAGGAAGCAACAGTGAAAGATCTTTACTGAAAACTTGCTGGAGGTTTAGATAATTGGGAGGAACATTAGATAGATCTAGGGGATGAGAGGTTTTATGGAGTCTGTGTTTATAGGTGTAACAGCTTATAGCAAACAGGTGGACAAAAGTGAAAACTCCAATATTCTATTCGTGACTCTGCCCAATTAATAGGTTATGGTTTCTGGAGCCAGAGGTGCTCTAGGTCAAAAAGAGAATCTTTTTGGGAAACACAAAAAATGATATTTGTTCATGATAATTACCTGACACAAGGAGTTGAATGGGTTCCATTTGGTATGTAACAGTCTCAGGAGCTCAGCCTTCAAGGGAGGTTACATTAATTGGAGATGAGAGAGCGTGAAGCAGGATGTTGCATTGGTGAACAAGATCGGGTTGATGAGATTTTGCTCAGATCCAGAGACAATGAGGGTGATAATAGGAATCTGGAAAAGGAAACTTGAAATCAGGGTGCTACAGCCTGTCCAGCTCTATCCCCTTTTTTGACTGACAGACAGAGGTGTTAGGGTAAACAGGACAAGAAGCAATATAATGACCTGCCACTCTACAATACAAGCATTGTAATGAGATCATTCTCCAGTGTCTTTCTTCTTGGGAAAGGTGTGTTCTACCTAACTGCATAGGTTCAGGTCTGGAGGGAGAGTAAGATGAAATAACTCTCTTCCCTTCTGATTTCACACAAGGTTCAGCTGCAAAGGGGCTGAGAACTCAGGGAATATTATTGTTTTATTTAGTTCTCTGAGGCGATAATCTATGCATGTGAATAGTGTGGTTCAGTCTTCTAGGGTTCGTCTCTGCAGTAAAGTTTATCTTTAAGTCTTTTGCTGATTGCGCCGAGGAAAGCTCCTTTAATTGCAGGGGAGTTCCAACTGGATTCAGCAGCAAGAGTATGAAATTTAGTGGCACTATTTCCCTGTTTAAGACTCCAGAGCCTCTCACCTAATTCTTCCTAGCTGATTTTTACACAAAAAGTTAATGGTGGTTTTATTGATTATTGTCCCTGTCCATCTGCCAGCCGTATCCAGGAGTAAGCCGAATTACCAACGATATCTCACTTGGGTGTCAGGAAAAGAACAGGGAGAGCGGCTAAACACAAGGTACATTAGAGCAGGAAGCCCCGATAACTACTGATGTCATCCAATGGTGTTTGGGTGTCAGAGCATTACCATCTGGGAACATGGGAGTAGAGGTGGGACCAGTAGAAGCTGTGGAGAGACCAGATGAGGTGGGTTAGTGCAGGAATCAGGAAGTTGGGAATTCAGAAGGTAGATTTGTTGGTTTAAAGAATGGTGCTACAGAGTTATGTTGCTCGGTTAAAGTTTGGAGTAGTGTATCGTGGCCAAGGCAAATGCCTTGTACAGTCTGGACAGGAAGGTGAGCAAAATATGGTGTGTGGTGGGTTCCAGGCTGTGAGTCCAGGGAGGAGCGGTCAGAGAAGTGGTAAGGAGATTCTTCAGAGTGGATCCTGAGGTGAGTAAATCAGAGGGCTCTTGAGAGTGAGGAAACAGGGGACTGTGAACTGAGAGAAGGGACTGAAGACTAAAGAATAGCTTCTTCCTGGAAGGAGAACACATCAGGTAATGTGAGCAGATAATGTGCAAAAGGTACTGAGGCCTGATTACCACTCTGGGAGTGAGAGCTATCTTGCATCTGTCTTAAGGAATCTACTCTTTTACACACAGGCACAAAATCCCGCACACAACCCTGAGGATATGACGCTAATATGGTCAAATAACACAGTCATGTTTTGCAATTATTATTATGAATGTTTATTAAATTTATTATTTATTAAAATAAAAAAAATCATAATTCAGCTATAATTCCTAACCAGAATAATTAACAACGAATATATATTAGAAGTACATGATAAGATTGTGATTATTGGGCTGCTAGCACTTATTAATAATTATAATTAATTAATTGTCATTAATAATTCATAATATTAACCAAAATCACCCCAAAAAAAAATTATATTCAAACTTGTTGTGAAATAGGGATTATTCAGCCACTAGTAATTAATAACTGAAGTTTATTAAATAATAATTCTACTGCCTCCAATAAATATATGTTATTACTGCTACAATGGCCAGAAACAAAGACAGCACAGAAGAATCCGATATTTCTTTAGGTATATTTCAGTTACTATCAGAGAGACGCAGCAGAGTCAGGAGAAAAAAGTCAAGTCAAGTTTATTTATATAGTGCGGAGGGCCATCTAATTCCACCAGAGTCTATGGGTATGTCCCAATTCAGGGGCTGAATCCTTCAAAGGACAGTCTACATGGGCTGGGTCCTTCGTCGACCGTTAAAACCACGGAGGCCAGAAAGGAGCAGATGCGAATTGGGACGGTCTAGCCTCATCGCCAGGAAGGCTGGCTAGGCAAGCTGCTGTTACTATGGCGGGAGTGAAAAACTCCAAACACCTCGGAGCATGTTTGAAATTAAGCGATGTCTTAAAAAATCAAGCAGATAGTTTGCGTCTACACAGTTATATTCCTGCACTAAAAACATTGTAGAAGGTCATTTGCGTCACAGAAAGTGTCATTTTTCACAATTTCACAGCTCTTTCTGCTGTGGTCCACCATGGCTGCCCAGGCTTGACCAATCCGCTTCGACCCGCAATGAATCATGGGTAATGATGGACCCCGAAGTATACGCACGACCCATCCTTCAAATCGGGCAAAAGGAGGACACATTTGTCAGCCTTCATCGCCGCGCTGTGACGTAATCGGCCTACAAATACGGCCTTTGAAGGATCAAGCCCCTGAATTGGGACATACTCTATTTTTGCCGGATGCCGGAGCACGGCCGCAGTCAATATGCATGATTCTCTTGTTAACCTCTAGTCGGGTTTGGGCTTGGGTTGGGGGTCGGGTCTTGGGGATTGTCTGGTGCTGGGGCTGGCGTTTCGGCTCTCTGGATCACTTGGGTTCCCTTGGATCTCGGCCCCTGGCTTTGGGCCCTGGTCTGCCAGCTGGGGGCTCCGGCAGGGGGGTCTTAGCCGGCGTTGATTGGGATGTGGCCCCACTTTGGTGGAGGGGCTGGCCGGCCGTGGTGCGCCATGCGGGGGTGCGGGTGGCCAGCGGGCTGGGGCGCCCCCGGGGTTTGGGGATGGAATTGGCGGGGTACCTGGTAAGTGGGGCTGCCGTGGCCTTTTTCCACTGCTTCCTTCTGTGGTTCTGGCCCATGGTCGGGCGGCGGGCTGCGGTTGGCGGTCGGGTGGGTGGGGCGGTGGAGCATGTCTTGTGACTGCACCGAGGTGGCTGGCGGGTTGTGGTTGGCCTGGAGCGGTTGGCCTGCATGGCCCAGGTACCCGGCCGGTGCATGTATCCCTCTCGTAGACTGGTGGGATGGTGCTGCTGGCACTGTCTGGGGGGGGGGGGGGGTTGGGCGGGCTTGGAGGTTTGCTGCTCTGAGGGCTGTCGTGTCCGGGAGGGGATCAGGGCAGGGGGCTGGGGGGTTGCGNGGGGGGTTGGGCGGGCTTGGAGGTGTGCTGCTCTGCTGGCTGTCGTGTCCGAGAGGGGATCAGGGCAGTGGGCTGGGGGGTTGCGTGGAGGGGCTGCAGCTTGTGGGGTGGAGGGGTTGTGTCCACTTCTAGGGCGTGGGGTCACCGACGTTTGGATTGGCCGGGCGGCGATGGTGGAGCTGAGCTGGATAGTGTTTCTCCCTGGGCGGTCGTTGCAGTTGCGGTGATGTAGTGGTTTTTGTGGCTGAGGGGGGCGTGGTGGGGGACACTAGCCCTGGGTGCCTGCCGCTGGCCGGGGACCTCTTGGTGGATGAATTTGTCCCGTCATGGTGCGGGGTCGGGGGTCCTGTTGAGCGCTACTCTGCTGGACAGGACATGGTAAAAAAAATAAATAAATATGCATGAATCATACTGTTAGGTTGAATGTATACATTGATATTCACTAATTATCACTCACATGCATTTCTTCCCTATTCTAACAGTCACATGCAGATGTAATTCAGTGTCTGGCTGTACTCAATTGTTATCTTGGTCTGTGTGCAGCTGGTCTTGCAATAACCGAAGGCAGTACCAACTGTCCCTGTTCTACTCCCCAACTGAAACTTGTAAATGTCACACACCCATCTGATATGTCTGTACACTCTACTGTATAAATAAACGGAGCTGAGGTAATCACACTCGTAGCTAACACTGGTGTGTGGCTGCCCTCGCTGCGAGAAAGTTAAAGAGTCTCTGTGTCGTTCCTCTGAGTCTGACTGTTGGTTTGGGTTGGCCACTCACTCCAACCACATTACACATACCGCACCATCAGGAAACAGAACAAGCACAACATCTGGATTTTCAAAATAATTCACTAAAGACTGACTAGATCACGCTACATTAATAAATACACACATATATTTGTATATACACGTGTATATATTAGCAGTTATTAACATTAGATCAATTAGATCAGTTACTGGGTTAACTAAGATATTATAAACCGAGCAATTAAACATTAAATGCACCAAATGAAGCAACAAATATAGCTTCTCAGCACTCAGTGAACTCACCCATTGTAGAACAAAACACATGAAAATATCTGAATGCATAAAACAAAAAATGAAGCAGTTTAACTGGTTTAACTTTGTAAGGATTATGATTATTGATTAATGAATATTGTTCAAAAATTATAATAAAAAAATCATAATTCAGAAAAATAATTTTCTTATCAAAAATCATTGCTTATCAATAGAAATCAGAGATGTCCTATGATTTTTTTTATTATAAATAATAACTGCTGATATTTAAATGTACTTTTGTGACAAGGAAGTGATCCTACCTGCTGAGCCTTGATCCGTTTAGCAACAGCAACAACAACCTTTTCTTTGGGGATCTTTTCCCATCAGATGCACTAAACAGCGTGCTTCAACATTCTGCTTCGTCTGTCAGATATTCTGACCTCTGACATCATTTCTCGTGCCAATTCATAGGTTTCTTGTTTGAAGCAGTTTGCCAAGAAGTACTCCGATCACATCTGGCTGTGCTTGGTGGGACCAGCCCATTTGTCCACAACAGCAGTTGTTGCGGACAAATTGCTGTCGCCACCAGAAATGCACCGTTTCACCATTTTAACGCTGTTTTTAGCGCAACTTCGCTTCTATCTGAGCCGTTTATCATTGGCGCTCATACAATAAATAGCTGGAGACTTACCCTTAGATGTGATTAACGGGCGACTTTGGACTTGCAAAATTTAACATCAAAATATGCTTATTTTGTGTCAATTGTCTGCTTTAATCCTATTAGAATGTCAATTACTGCCAAATTCCTTGCATATTAAGATGTTTTCTTACAATTTCTGCATTTGTGGGTAAAACATGTCACATGCACTTTAAAGTACTTTACATAGTATTTGTTTTGACAGTCTTCCTAATAGAAATATGGGAGGCATATTCACTTCATTACAATGATCAGCATTGAGTTGTAATTTAGCTCAATGCAGCAGCTAGACCCATTTGGATTTGATACAGACATTGAAGAACAAAACAAGTGTGAGCTGTTGTAATTATGAATCTGAGAATATTATTTAATATTTAATATTAATATTTTAATATTTTATCAAATAATATTTCGGTCTGTTAAGGGTTGTCCTGTGAATACCAGCCCAGTAAGGCGATGGTATT
>JAHUTJ010068391.1:0-11218 GCA_036250325.1 Characodon lateralis
TGCTCTTACTGGTGCAATGTGCAATCAATGAAGACTGGCTACCAGGCTGGTCCAATTTAGCCATGAAACCTCCCACACTAAAATGACAGGTGTTTCAGTTTCATTGTCCAACCCCTGTATATATTCTACATTGTCAAGTGATTCTAATATCTGCTTTATACACACAGCCTACAGTAAAGTAAAAATATTGATACATTTTAATTGGTTTGAGTTTGGACTTTGCTGAGAGAGAGAGAGAGAGATCTCGAGGGGGTCACAGATGAGAGTAACACTTAACACACACTATATATAAATATATATATATATATAAATATATATATATATATATATATATATATATATATTTATATATATATATGTATGCCCCCAGTGCCGCCCCAGCAGGAGGCAATCATTAAACCACCATTATTCACTCAGTAAAGCTTTTTTTATGATCGAGAAATAAAAGCTAGCTCATTATTTGAAAAATATTTTAACTTAGTTCTGACACTTCCTTCTAATTAATTATATATATTTGATGTTTTTCAAATAATTTTTTTTCTTAATTTTACTTTCGTTACACATATGAAAATAATCACATTATTTCTAAGTAAAACGGAACCATTTTATTGAAACTCCAGGAAAGATATAGCTGAGCGGTGAAGTCACTAACTACGCTCTGTTCCAATTGCAGAACTAGTCTACTGTCCTTGCGTTCACGATAAGAACATACTTTCAACTGTACTTACCAAGAACGTACTTTCCAAGTACGCAAGAGCGTACTTGGGTATTGAGAAACTCTTTCTTTTTCAGATGTATCCACTTCACAGTTCAGCAATATATGTTCAATATTTTCTTTTTCTCGACATCCCTCACGTTTATCATGGTTTTTTCTTCCAATTACATGATACAGCATGTAATTTAGACAGGTATGACCAACCTTCGGATGTTTCTAAGGGGAAAATATAATACTATATAATAGTCTACTCTGAAAATTAAAATCATACTCCAAGGTCAGCACCTTTTAACCATCAGTGGATTCAGCAAAGTATAAATGTTTTTCAGGTTATCAGTCATCAGGTTTCCAGTTTGTCCTTATTAAGCTTTCATATGTTCATAGAAAACCAACTTCTGACATCAGTGAAGCAGTAAACAAGGTTATTTAAAAGCTTAACTTTATCAGCATGTCTAACTATCTCTCATCAACATTGAACAGGAACAGGTAAAATCTACGAGCAGAGCAAAGAGGTCTAAGCCATGTTGCTTGTGGATCTCCTTGAGTAACATTGATTTTATGTGATTCAAAATTACCAGCAGAAACTTAAAAAGTTCTTCCTAAAATATATATAGACACCAAATTAAAAAAAGTACCCCTTAAACCTGTAATAACTAGCTCAGGGCCACAAGAAAAACTGGAGACCATGCCACAGTTAAAAGTGCACAAACGGAACATTTCTTAAAAATATAAGTTTAAGAACTATAAATGTGTGTGGATTCACAGCACCTTAACGTGCACAGAGGAGGGGCAAAAGGGCAGACACACCACAACACTCGTAACCCAGCCCATGAGGCGAAGGGCTGTAACAAACCTAAATAATAATAATCATTTCAGGTTTCAGGCCAGTGAGAAAAGAAGGTCCAAAGTTTCCTGTGCCAGGTTTGTTTTTTCAATTGTACTGGAGGAACCATCTAATAATTTATGAAAGAATAGACAGAATACATATTTTTGGAATAAAGAGAGAGTTCTCAAAGTGTCTGAATAAATCTACACCTACAACCAAGTACAAAAACAGGAGTACAAAAATATTGATCAGCATACCATCAAGCCACCTGGAACAAAATTTTCTATCAACTGTAAGTTGTTGAATGATGATAGAATATCATCTGTAAAAGAGGCAAATAACATACTGTGTAACATATTTCCATTCAGCCTGTGGCCCTTTGGTTGCTTTAACAAGCCTAAATGATCCTCTGAAGAGAAAGGAAGGTTAATTAGTTTCAAAGATATGTTAAACTGCAAAGAGACTCTGCGGATTCTCTTTGCGACCACGAGCTTCCGGATGTTCTGAGTCCTGCAGAGGTGGGCTGACAGGTTTTTTAGCCTTGTCAGGTTCTACTGAGCAGACCTTCATGTTTTCAAAATGTTCAGCTGATGTGAACCTGTTGTCAGACGAAACAAGCAGCTGACTGCTTTTTAAAATCTTCTCCACAGGAACGTACCGCCTCCTAAAGCGTTTCCACAGCCACTTCCACATGATGTAGAGGAGCTCCACGATGTTCAGAGCTATGCACAGGATGGAGGTGCTGCCCATGATATGGATAAAGATCTTTTTCTCTGTGGCGCGGGCTATGTAGCAGTCCACAGTGTTGGGGCAGGGGGCCTGGCTGCACTGAAGCAGGATGGGCATCCCAAAGCCATTGTACAGGAAGTAAAAAGCCAGGAGGGAGCCCACTTCAAAGCCAATCTTACAGATCAGACTGATGGTGTAGGTGCAAAAAAGACCCCCATCAATTCTCCCTTTGTCCTTGTAGAGTTTTCGCTTGTGCCTGGCCTCCCGGTTCTCCCTGTAGGCCACATGTAGGGCCACCAGCAGGGATGGTGTAGATACCATGATGAGCTGCAGAGCCCAAAGACGAACTTGGGAGACGGGGAAGAAGTAGTCGAAGCAGGCATTCTCGCAGCCTGGCTGCTCCGTGTTGCACACCATGTCCTTTTGTTCATCCTTCCAGACTTGCTCGGCCGCTGCCACATACACCAGGATCCGGAACAGGAAGACAACAGAGAGCCAGATGCGGCCAATCGAAGTAGAGTACTTGTTCACCCCACTGAGAACGTTCTCCAAGAATCCCCAGTTCATTGTTCTCTTGTCTCCTGTCAGGAAATAAACCACCAGTCAAAATTCAGATCACACAAAGAAGCTGTAAAATATAAATATTAATGAACCCCAAATGCAGTCATGGTAAAAGAGTACACCCTTTTTAAAGTCTTGCATTTTATCTGTCAGGACATTATTTATTTAACAAGATTAAACCAAAATGAATATGTGTTGCTTAACAAATGCATTGATTAACTGATATTCATCAGTGTGATCGCCTATATAAAACCAAGAGTTTGTGCAGATTGCTCCTATGAATCATACAGACCATGGCATCGTGAGCACAATGCTATGGTGGAAAGACATAAGCAACGCAACTGTTGCTTGCCTTCTTTCTGGGAAACTATGGGAAAAATTATTTCCAAATAATTTTAACTGCATCTTTCTGTGGTGGGAAACATTTCAAACAGTTAACAATCTTTCCCGGGGGTGGGCGTCAGAGTCAGAGTCAGAGTGTGCAATGTTCAGACAAACTGCAAAAAAACCAAGTGCTCCATGTCAGGCTCTACAGGCCTGATGATGTTATATGTATGTAAGAGGCAGGATTTCTGAATTCATTTTTGAATTGTTAATTTATTGCAGTACTTTCTGCAAAACTAAGACGTAGGTAAACCCAATTTCAAGGACCAAAACCTTCCACCTGTTGTGTTTCAAGAAATGCACTAAATTTTCTAATACCCATATATATTTTGCAACCCTTGATCAAATTATGTTTTACTCATTTGCTCTTTCCTAGAAGCTAACTTCTAGATGCACAAACATGACAGTTTAATAAGTATAATTGCTTAGGAAAAATTATTTATAAAACCCATTGCTCCAAGACGTTTTAGGGCCATGACCAAAACAAGTATGGCTTGTTTGGAAGCATTGACCTTCATGACCCAGGTACAAATGAGACAAAAGTATGTTGTTTTTGTTTGGCCATATTATACAGTTTCATGTTTTGAGGAAGCCAAACACAACATATCAGCACAAACACCTTAAACCAACTGTCGAACATGGTGGTGGAGGAGTTCTGAGTTGAGCTCATTTTGCAACCAGAGGAATTGTAGCAGTTATGCTGTTTTACTACTTATACACCACGCCTGAGCTGCCATGTTAGGTAGCCAAATTCCTGACTTATGTAGGGGTGAGCCAGCTTCCCAACTCAAAGTTGTGATGCAAAAATGTGAAAAGATTTTGTGACATTTTCTAAAGCTGGATGTGTTTCTTTCATAGGGAAGTTCCTTCACCTACAGTAGCAGTTATTTGAAAAGAGAACAAATTGTCCTCTGATGTCTTTAACCCTTTAGAAAGGGGAAATGTTGCCTGTATTTCTGTGTAACACACTATTGTGATACTGCAGAGTTCACCTCCGTGCCTCTTTTTTTTGATTTGTGAAGAACAAACAGCCACAGAGGAGCTTGTCTTTGTGGGTTTTTGACAGAACCGCTCTGGGAAAAGAAGCTGCAGAGCTCATCATGAATTAATAAACTGGTTACGTCAAGCTAGCTTTATCTTATTGGATGAGGGAGTACATTCTTTTAACCATGACTGCCATTCCAGCTTTCTGGTAACATCAGTTAATATCTTCCTTCACCCTTAAACATCTCCCGACCTTCTCTACCAGAAAACATCCCATGCAGCAAGCAGTTTAGCATCTTATTTAATAACTGACACTTTGGCTTGGACCTCGTATTGAGCTTTTTAATCCTGAAACTTCTTAAGCGATGAGTCTTTGAGAAAATAATGAAACTCACCAGTAGGAATTGATGATAACTAAATAAATGAGTTGCTTGCATAATGACAGGTACACTAAACAGTGAACACTGTGGGGTAATTAACTTACATTCATACTTTCTATTCATGTGTATCATGTTGTGCAGCACTATTTGAATGGAAATTACAAATCTTTTCCAGGACCCATTTCATTTTGAAGCAAAACAGTAATTTCTTTTCACTCCTAAATAGCTTTATGAAACCAATTCAACTGGAAAATTCACTTTGTTATGATGTTGCCTAATTAAAGAAACATTTTAACTATGTGATCTGCTTTTGTTTGTCTAAAATCAATAATGAAAGTGAAAGAATTTAAGTTTAAAAAGGCAAATTAAAGTGAATACAGGCTCACATGAACACAAACAAGTTCATTACTGGATGACTATGGATCAGTGGGTAGAGTAGTTGTCTTCCAGTCAGTTTGATTCCAGCTTTCCTCTGTCACATAATGATACAAGGCACTTAATCCCAGTTGGTGTATGTATGTATGATTGGGTGTTAAATGATTAGTTTCAAATATAAAAAAAAAATTTGCGCTCATATTTAACTCCATAGAAAACTGTCTCTTCTCATTGAACCGAGTAAAAGCTCCAAAACTTTATATATATTTATGTTATTTCTTTTTAATTAAAAACTTTTTCTTTTTTACATTAAACACAGTGACTACTTCATATATAGGTTTGGTGAGTCTGGAGGAACTTATATCCACAGAATCAAATTTGCAAATAATCAAATGAATTTTCTGACTCACCTAGCTGCTTCACCAACCTGAGGCCAGATTTAAATGCTGCAGATCACAGACACAGAAAAGGTCACATTTGGTTCTGAATAGAGAAGCTTCCAGTAGACAGAGAACTAAAACTTACCAGCTGAGGGGGGTTATTTTCAAATCCAGCCGCTGCTCTGGAGTTCCGATGCCTGCTCATCTGCTGAGAGACACACCTTGTCCAAGTAGACTCCTGACTCACAGCAGCGTCGTATCAAATTCACATCCGTCAGCTTTCTGTTTTCTTTTCAGCCTTTCTGTGAAATACGCCCAGCAGCAGACTCAGATCACATCACCTGTTGGAAATTCAGTGGGTGTGTACAGAGACAACATCACTAATGCAAATAAAAAAAAATCATTCAGGGCCAGAGCACTCTGGTTGTGTTGTGTGTTCCTTCCTCCTGCACCTGCCGGCGCCAACTTGTTGATGACACAGGGATCATGTTTCTCTGCTGATGAGTGAATAATGCATGTGACCTCCTCAGGCCAGTCGTCCTGCTGCTCACCTGCCAAAGTTTGGCTGCAGCAGCACCATAACAAATGCACAAATTATATCTGAGGGAGTAACGCACTGTACGTGGGGGGCCCTCTGTGGAATTGTGGATACCTAGAAATGAAGGATTTATTGGTTACAAAGCACCCACGATGAACTAATAAACCAAATAAGTCTGTTTCTGAATTGTTGGTAATGTTCTTGTTCTTGCCTAATTGATTTAATCTTTTTTGGTTTCTGTTTCTTTTCTGGATTTCTATCTCTGTTCATGCGTCACAAGTCAGTGCCACTAATCTCCTCGATAGCCTTTGTTCTATCTCAGCATCTCCCTCCTCAGCAGATACGACACACAGGTACATCTTAAAAAAATAATTATACAGTGTAAACAAGGTGTTTGCCCCCTTACAGATTTTTTTGTTTCTGCTTTTTTCTCACACTTGTGACAGATCATCAAACTCATTTTAATATTGGATAAAGGTAACTGGGGTAAATACAAAAAGATGTTTTCAAACGATAATTTCATTCATTAAGGAAATAAAGTTATCCAAACTGACTTGGCCCTCTGTGAAAAAGTAATTGCCCCCTAAACCTAATGACTAGTTGTGCAGTACTAGCTGCAACAACTGTCATGAAGAGTTTGTGATAACTGACGAGAGTTTAACATCACCACTAAGGAATTTTGTCCCTCTCTCATTTGCAGAAATATTTTAATTCAGCCACGTTGGAGAGTTTCTGAGTATGAATGACATGTTTCTCCTAAAAGTCTTTTGGATCATCAACATGTTTTTGGTAAATTCGAGATAGGGCCTTTGTGTTCTATTTGTTTAGCAGTGGTTGTGGCCTTGGAAGTTTCTCATTGATGCCTGTTGATGAATCTTGAACTCTAATCTTAACTAAACCAAGTGAGGTCTGCAGTGCTTTAGATGTTGTTCTCGGTTTTTTGGTGACCAGCTAGTTGAATCATCAATGAGCTCTCTAATTTTGGTTGACCGGCCTCTTCTGGGAAGGTTCACCACTGCTGCATGTTTTCTACATTTGTAGATTATGGCATTTCCTTTGGTTCGCTGGCATCCCAAAGTCTTAGAAATGACTTTGTACCCCTTTTCCAAACTGATACATGTCACTGATTTGATCTGTTTTTGGTTTCTTTTAGATGATGTGTTCCTTTTTGAAATCGTTCAGCCTTTAGAGCGGTTCTATTTATGTTATTTATTATTTCTGCAGATAAAGTAATATTCAGTCCGGGGTTTGGCTTATGACAATGAGCTCAGGTTAGTTTGGATAACTTTTAAAATCATCATTTGAAAACGTTTTGTATTTAGTCCAATTATTTTTATCCAATATTAAAATTAGTTTGATAATCTGGAGACATTTAAGTGTGACAAAAAGCAAAAAAAAAATCTGGAAGAGGGCAAATACTGTTTCACAGCACTGTAAGAGAAGCCGATAATAGCTTTCAGCTAATGAAAGCCAAAAACAAGTTTTAAATACAGAAATGTTATGGCATGGATTGGCACAATAATGGGGAAGACTGTTACTTTTACTGGTGTCCTGCAGACATCGACACCCTCAACAAGGAGGGTAAGCAAGAAAAGGCCATTGCTAAAGAAACTGACTAATTTTAAGATATGTTATTTGCTTTGAAAAATGTTTAGGGGCTTAGCTGTACATTTACTTAAAATTCTCTTGTGGTGGTAAAGACCTGAATGAAACTGAAACCCATATTTAGACCTGAATGCAGAGTGTTTCTGAGTTTAAAAGCAAACCCATTCAGTCAGGCTTTAACATTTATTTACCAACACAACTCATCCAAAGAATGTTCACAGGCTTCACTTCATGCTTAAAACATCCCCTCAGCACCAGAAACAGTCCCAATTTGGTCTTGATGTGGACCAGTGATGGGCCACCTCTGCCCTCTGGTGGCTGAAGTATGTAAAGGTCAGCAGAAAAGGGAACGCTTAATAGATGCCTTGGACAGTTTGATATGGGTCATAGTGCCGATTTTCATGAGGCTTTGTGGTCGAGTTGTGTTATTGCTAGGCCTGTAATGCATGTGTGGATGCCCTCATGTACCAATTGGTTTCAACATCTGGCTGCTCCAACATCTGTACACCCAAGATGCCAGGCATTTATACAACCCCTCAATTAATAACTGACATTTTTATTATTTGTAGTTTTTATTTTTCGTTTGGGATTCTGACTTTCATGAAATCACAATGAGGAAATTCACCTTTTAAAATGGGCCTTAAGTGCAAAATCTGAACCTGAGAACAGTTTGACAGCTGATAAACCAGACCTTTATCAGAGCTTGTTCATCTTCCTTTGAGATGGTGTGGTGAGATGCCACCTCCAAGAGACTGGAACCTCTTACTGCAAAATTTTAGATTGATGATGTAAAAGGTTTAGGTAGTTTAGCAGTTGATCTGTATTAAAATGAAATGGCATATATTCTTAAAATCTAAGAAAAAAAAAATCTAAAAAGCTCTAAAATATTTTATTTTCACTGACATACTCAGTGCAATAAAAGAAAAAACATTTCCAAGTCCCTGAAAAATGTGTGGTTTAGAAGACAGCATAAGTTGCTCTAAACTGTCTGCTGGACCATCACAGAAGTGCAAATTAGCATTGCAGAGGACACCAGTAAAACCCATTACTGAATGTCATGATACCCGTGTCCCTCCGAGCGTCATTTCTTTCTAGAAAGATGTGGAATACTGATCTATCCCACCACAACCCATGTTCCCACAGTGCGACAGTCCATCAGAAAGGCCCCAGAGACCCAAAGAACTGAACACTACTTCTGCACAAGGTTTGCATATGGCTTCTTGTTTGCACAGAAAGGCTTGAAGCAGCAGAGGGGTTCTATAGTAACCCCTTGTCTATATGGTTCCATCAGCAGTTGATAAATGGCTCACTGATATTCAACCTTGCAAAGCGAAAGCTGTTAACATCCATTGCTTTAGGATTAAGAAGTTAATAAGTCAGTAAAAGTGAACAAATTAATAATTGGACTCAGGGTTTGATTCCAAGCAGTCTATATTTACACTTCAGAGATTGATCTGCAACAGATAAGGAAAATGCAGAACAGAATCAGGTGTTGTTGCAGGGATCTACTTTTTTTTTTTTTTTTTTTACAGATCTGTCAGCATAGAAACAGCAAAAGGAGGTGAGACAATGATTGTGACAAATGTTTTTTAATGCTAAACACAAATCAGGCTCATTTTGCATTTAGCTTGCAAGGCCAGGAAAACAGAGGAATAAACAATTAATAACTCAATATTACATTTAAACTGTCCAACCAACCCTCAACCCCAAAGTATGCAGCCAGAGCAGAATGAAATGTGCTTTGGTTGGTTTAAATAAAACTTCTGACAGATGCTGATTCACTACAAAACTGCAACTGCATAGGAAATAAAAGTTTTTAGTCATCATCTAAAAAACAATGACAATTACCCAAGTGTTTGGTAAAGAAAAAAATAAAGGCAATAAAAAAAAAGAAAATGCATAAGCTAGCATTCCATTAGCTTACATTTGCTAGCATGGTTAATCAAAAACAGAACTACATAATATTTATTTCATTTGTTTACTTCATACTGATGCAGAAATCAGTATTTCTTTGTAAATATGTAGCACGTTAAAAATCAAACTGCAGAGGCAGCTACATGGTTAAGTGGAGCTTGCTGGTGAGGCAGCCTTTGCTACAATTAATGCGTTCCATTTGGACTTAAATTGATATTTAACAACTGGAATGCCCTGTCTTCTGACTAATACTTTGGACAATTGGAAGTTTATCACCAACCAGTCGCTTCTTGTATTAAAACTAGTGGTAGGTGCAGGATTTGCACTTTTAACGGTTTGTATCTTATTAGACAGTCACATTTCTAAAGGTGAGAAGTAGATGGTATAAATATTTCAGGGAAAATACGTAGTCAGCTTGTATACCTTACTGTAGTTAGCAAAACTCCATCTTTTCCAATTCATAACTTAAAAGGACACCCATTTTCTCAATGTGTTCTTTTGCATTTGAGAAAACATTTATAGCCCAAACATTTAGGAAATTGTATTTATTAAACTTACACATGCTACAGTGGTGACTCCAGAACTTTATGGAAGAGTCCCAGACTTTTAAATGAATTTACTAGCGGTAGTCAGTCACATAAGCGGAGGTACAACATAAATGTGATTAACAATTAATACAGTTAACTTTTAATTTTTATCCACTGTAACATAAGTAGCTTAAAAAGCAACATTGGGAACCACTGTGCTACACAGTCAGAATAAAATGAGATGCCTCATGAGTGGATCGTATGTTCATGTTGCCACCACAGTGTGAGCAGTGTTTGCTGCTGAAACGCACGCAAGAAGCTTTGCAAGACAGTTCTAAGCCAAGGGTTTTAAGTCCGCTCCTCTGTAATGCTATGCATTAGCAGCACAAGGCTCTGGTGTTTCACATTACATAGGAAAGAAATAAGTTAAACTATAAGTCAGCTAGACTTGAGTCAGAGATTTCTTACTACTACTACTACTATTATTAATCTCGTCAGTCACTAATTATTCTTCACATGGTTTCTTCACATGGAGTGAAATGGTTCAATCTTTATAAGGAATATTCCATTTCCGGCTATACTTTTATTGCTTTTTGAGATGAACTTCTGATTCACAATAAGGCGGAAAACCTGACATCTTGTTTCTATTAGGCAACAAAGAAAAACTTCAATGGTGCACATTGTGAGACGCTTCCAAAGGTTGACCAATCACATGCTGCTGAACATAGTGGGAGGAAGGTTTTAAAGAGTACGGAACAGTAGAAAATTAAGTAATTTGCATTTGAGTGTAAAGCTACTCTGCATCAGATAAAAGGTGTAAACCGTTTTTATATGTAGATTATATTGGCAGTTACACAGAAAAATGGCTACTTTGTTTTTCAGAACAATTCAGTGCTTGCCTTCAGTTTGAGCTTCAGGGTTGCACCGTGTGGTTTATAATTCAGTTCAGAAGACATGGTGTTCAAAGTCCAAGGAACGCCATAGTTTGTCGTCTGTTTGCCTGCCAACGAAGATATGTGAATGAAAAGAATGAGCGTTAGCTGTCATGCAGCTACACAGTTGGGTTTTTACTTTCTCTTGTAACGAGGCAACTTCAGAGAAAGGTTTTACACATTTCAAACATGCATATACATGCGCCTCAGTAGGGGGAAGCAGTGCTTCGCCAACACTGTTTACATGGAGTGGGAGGCTGCTGACCTCGACTGGGAACATTATCGGGCGGTGGAAGGAGTACTTCGAGGATCTCCTCAATCCTGCCATCACACATTCCCTGGTGGAAACAGAGGCTGGGGACTAGGGG
>JAHUTJ010068392.1:0-11213 GCA_036250325.1 Characodon lateralis
TGACACTAACCACGAATGAACTTTAAAACATGAAACATTAAAGTTTTTTACTTGGTTAATGTGAGGCAGGACTTAAATCCATTATTGCATAAGTTGACTAATTTTATATTTCATATCTTCACTTTTTTTATTTTGTAAAAGTTCTTTTATGAATTCCTGTAATTATTTATAATTGTTTATTTTTACAGATTTATGTTTTTATAAACCCCTATTTATTATAATATGCAAAACTCTTTTATATATATGTATTTTATTTCCGGCCCTATATATTTTTTATTTATACATTTTTATATATTTATTAATGACAGACTTATTTATTGACCTATAATCCTGTATTAATTTATAATTTTGTATTTATTTATTTATTATACACTTAATTTTTTTTATTCATTTTATTTATACACTAATGTATTTAGTTAAACATTTTAAGGTCTATTAATAAATTATTTTGATTCATAACATTTACATGTGTTATGCAATAGTTTAAACTATTTTGTATACATTTATTTATATGTTTTTTATCTTATTTTTCTGGTGCTGATGAAAGAAAAAAAATTTTTTATTTTTACGGTTATATTTATTATTTAGCTCTGGAAACAGATTTTAAAGGAAAATGTTTATGTAAGAGGAAGACGTATCTCTAAAACCTGACATTAAAACTGAAAGTGATGTGTGGAAACTGATTTAACCTGCCTAAATGATCTAATCTAAGGAGTTTATACAAAAATGTTGACACAGAAACTGAGATGACTTCCTGTTTGTCTGCAGCAAGTGGAGGTGGATGGACAGCAGTGTATGCTGGAGATCCTGGACACAGCTGGAACAGTAAGATCTGATCTGAGGTCAGGTGCATGCTGTGTGTTTGTGCATCTCCCTGACTCCATCAATGTGTGTGTTTGTGTGTTTTACAGGAGCAGTTCACAGCGATGAGGGACCTCTACATGAAGAACGGTCAGGGCTTTGCTCTGGTTTACTCCATTACAGCTCAGTCCACCTTCAACGATCTTCAGGACCTGAGAGAACAGATCCTCAGAGTGAAAGACACTGAGGACGTACGACACAAACACAAAACGCACCACATTTACTTTACCAGCAAAGAAAGTGTCCTCATCGTTGGTGTTTATGGTTCAAAATAGGATCACAAACCTACCTGTTGTATTTTACCATCACATCAGGTCAAATATTTCATGCTATGGCAACAAATGTCAAACTATAATCGATTTGTAAACAATGCCTGGCTGATTTCGGAAAGACGGCGGGAAACAAAATGTATTTCCAGGCTCAAAAGTCTGAGTTATGCAGCCTGTAAAAGGAAGAAAGTTAGCTCTATTCTTTCCTGCTGTTGGATGGAAAAAATATGCTTCAAGCTGCGCTGACCTTTAGCTTTGCTGCCACTTGCTGGTCGTAGGTTGTTTTGTCAGGAAGCAGCTTTTTCCTCTTCCTGGTTTTATAAGTAGATTATTCAAGTTTCTTAAATAAAAAGTGGTAAATAAAAACCTCCAGTTCAGTACTTGGTCAGCAATAAAATAAATTCGAGGACATTTTGTGTTTATTGACGAAGCAAGGCCGTGTCTCTAAGTGATCTGTATGCTGCTGATGTGGCGCCGCAGGTTCCCATGATCCTGGTGGGAAACAAATGCGACCTGGAGGTGGAGCGTGTGGTCGGCAAAGAGTCGGGCATTGGCCTCGCCCGTCAGTGGAACTCCTGCGCCTTCCTAGAGACTTCGGCCAAGAGCAAGATAAACGTCAACGAGGTGACCACACCTGCAGACACCTGCCTGTTATACCTGAACCACACGGCTCAGAGGTCCAAAAGCTTTCCCCCCATTCAGATTCTGACACTTTGGCTTGTTTCTGCAGATCTTCTACGACCTCGTCCGACAGATTAACAGGAAGACTCCGGCTCCAGGAAATACTCGTAAAAAGCCCACCTGTCAACTTCTCTAATGACAGGTGAGTCCTAAATGTCCTCCTCTGTTGTCCCTTTTTGACACGTTAAAATGTTTCAGATCAAACAAATTTTAGCATCATTCAACGCTGACTTGAGCAAATGCAAAATAAAGAAACTGATTCCTACCTTTTGTGAATGTTGTAAATTGTTGATTAGGCCTATTGGTTTAGATTGTAGCTGTATGCAATAATACTAAAGTAGCCATTTTACAGTAAAATGTATTTAATTTTATGTTTTTCTTTTGTTGGTTATCTCCTATTCTACTCTTAATTTTAAAAAGTGTTCAACATTAACAATTTAATGTTTGTCATTGTTACGGCACCCCTGATACACCCTCTGGCGTTAAAGCAACAAAGCTAACCTGGTTATGCCCCTCTTGCTGCCATTAGGTCTTTAGGAAAACTGCAAATGAGTCCTTTTTTATCTCTGTTGAGGAATTTTGGCCCACTCCTCCTTGCAGAATTGTATTTCAGCCAAACTGGAGAATTTTTAAGCATTCTGAAATGGACTTGCTAGCATGCTTTGGGTCAGGGTTTTGTTCCAGAAACCAAATGAGCCTGAGCTTACGCTCACAAACTGATGGCTGGACATTCTCCTTCAGGATTTTCTGCTAGAAAGCAGAATTCAGGGATTGCTCAATTACCGCAGGAGTCCCAAAGCATCACACTACCACCTTCATGTTTGACTCTAGATATGATGTTGTTAGTTTTGAGCCAGATGTAATGAGAAACACACCTTCCAAAAAAGTTCCTCTTCTCCCTTCTTAGTTCAAAGAATATTTTTCTAAAATTCCCGGGGTTCATCAAGATGTTTCTTTTTGGCAAATGTGAGCCAGGCATTTTTTGGTCAGCAGAGGTTTTGGCTTTGGAACTGGATGGATCAATGCCAATTTTGGTTCGTCTATCTCTCTTATCGTTGAATCATGAATCAAGTGAGGCCTGCAGGGCTTTAGACGTTATTTTAGTTTTGTTTTACCTCCTGAATGAGCCATTGATGCCCTGTTGGAGCAACTTTGGTTCCAGCTTTTTCCATTCATGGATAATGACTATCAATATGGTGTACTGTAGACCTGAAGCCATATGGATGGCTTTCTAACCCTTTTCCAGACTGATAGTAATTTTTCATCTACATGTCTGTAGCAGGAGAAGTTGTGGTCAACTTCATCAAACATCTGGTTTATGGAAATTACTTTTCCACATGGTGCAGTATGTTTTGCATAGCTTTTTATCCTTAAATAAATGAAAGTATCACCTGAAAACTCCTCTTTTATTTACTCAGGTTATCTTTGTGTAGTATTAAAATATGTTTGACCTGAAACATTTAATGTGACAAAAAAAGCAAAAACAGAATAGAAGAGGGTAAACACTTTTTCACAGCACTGTACACAGACCTGTATCCATCAAATACTGCTGTTTACATACCGTCCTGTTCTGTTCTCTTTCTCAGTTCTGATGTGACCGACAACCTTCAAACCAACCAATCACAGAACATCTTCCAGTTGCCACGCCCCTTTAACACAACCATGACATCATCAATATCAGCCACCGCTAAGCCTCTGTTACCACGATGACCACTTCCCATCCTCTCAGCAGAGACTGTTGCCTTGGAAACATAAAAAACAAACATCAGATGATGATGGTGATGGATGAGGGCGGGCTGTCCAAACAACTGGCCAGATTAAAACTTCCGTTCCCATCATGCTCTCTGCTGAAGCGCTCCGAGCTGGGGGAGCGGCCTCGTGCTTTTTGATTTTAAACTTTTCTATTTTTTTTTTTGTTTCTTTTCCTTTCACTTTGTTTTCCAGCAGTCCGAATCCAATCGCATGCAGCTTGACTGTCAGCCATGTTGGCGCTGCGGGTGCCACAGTGACAGCTGTCTGTGTGTACCGCTCTGGTTAAACCTGTGGATCCTTTCAGTGATTATTATTATTATTATTATTATTATGGCAGTGCTTATTATAATTCTGTGTAGAAAAAAAAAATCTAAAGTCAGTTGATGTTTTTAGTTTTAATTTTCGGTTGGGTGGGGCTAACGTTTTGCAGCAGGTCGTGGAGTTGGCTCACTGTGTTGCTAAAAGAAAGAAGAAGGTGTTAAAAAGGCTGTCAGAGTTCTTTCTTACAGAATAATTTATAGTTGCAACTGGCTGTTGCTACCTAGGACATTTATTAAAAACCCACAAATTATATAAATTCCTAAAAACAGGAGATACCAACTGTTTCACATTTTCTATGTAGCTCATCTTCAGACCTTCCTCTCAGAGAGATGCAAAAACATCACCAGCAGGAATAGGATCTTCTGCTGCACAACCATCTCCTTCTGTTCCCTCTGCACAGTTAGCAGCAAAAAACAAAACAAAAAACAGCAGCAGCGCTATGGCTTGGTTTTTAGGATATGTTAAAATGCTTTGATCCGTTTAAAGAACATTTTGGTAGATGATGCTGCAGTTTGTAATCGAGCTGACAATACGAACGTTTTGAGGGAATACACAGGTCTTAATACTATGTGGACTATAAAAGCAGGATTGTATAAAAGCAGATCAGCAGTGATTCATGGTTCTAGCATAGGCTGACTTTCGAGACCATGAGAGAATTGAAATAGAAAAACATTCAGCGTTTTTTGGCATTTTAGCTTTGGCATTATTCCAAAGAAATAACTGGTCTTGCTTTAGCTGGAAGGTATGCTAACTGTGCCAATTACAGTTAAGAAGTCCAGCTTTTTTCTAACTTGATATAACACACCTTAATTTTAGGATTAATTTTATATAAAATACATTTGAATTGTTTTAAATACTAATGCTCTACTATTTAGGAGGTATTAGCTTAATGAAATAATTCAAAAGGCATTTTGGATGCTTCCTAGCTAGCTTGAAAATTAAATATAATGCTAGCTTTAGGTTTTAGCAATAGTCAATCCAACATTAACTTTAAGCTCTTAAAGGCTAGTTAATGTTACATTATTCATTTTAAGCTGTAGTAGCTAAAGTTAATATGAGGTTTAGTTACTACCATTTAAAGCTATTAGATTATGTTAGCATTATTGCTAATGCTAGTTTTAATTATTAATAGGTTAGGTTTTTGGTAACATTAGCTACTAGCCCTTACAACTTACAGAGAGGTTAGCATTATTGTTAATGCTAACTTTAGCCACTAGCTTTAGGTGCCTGTAGCTAAAGTTGCGAGGAGTTGATGCTAGTAGCTGAAGTTAGCATTTGCGATCATGCCACCTCTGTTTAAGGTTTTTAGAAAAAGTTTTATGGAGTAATAAACATTTGAATGTTGCTGTAAACCTCAAGGAGCTTTAAGATGAGTTGTACAACCTGACTTTGATAAGCTGATAAATATCAGCCATGTAAGAGAAAATTTTGATTAAAGGGCAAAACTTATAAATTAGCCAAATGATTGAAACTACCTGGAAACGAACCTGTTAGCAGCACAGTGAACTCAGTCAGGACCTGCTGTGATGGACGAACGTGTTGCCTTCAGACAGCAGACTCACACTGGTCCGGTACATTAACTGTGGAGGCCTATTAGTTGTTTCTGTGTTAACCATAATAATACCAGGTTTTAAAACTCTGAATTATTTGCCCCCATGAATTAACAATGACTGGTGATTGTTTTGTTCAATCTCAGTTTCCTTCCTGGTTCTGCCCCACAGTTTTATAGGGATAATAATGTCTTCAGGATTTGTGGTCCTCTTAAAATTACGCTGCTCCCTGCAGAATGGAAAGGTGGGACATTGTAACTGAGATGAAGTTAAAATAAAGCGTAGAATAAGAATTTCTGGTTTGGGTTGAATTTGGTTCTGCAGGCGAGGACTTGGCCAGCGAAGGTGCACAAAGTCCTCTTTTTAAATGAGTAGTCATCTTACAGAAACTACATTGGACCATGGACCTCTGTGAGCTCTGCTGCACAGTGTTGTACTATCAGGAGTACTGCGGTACAGTGTGGTACTGCTGTCAGTATTCTGGTTCTCCTCCAGTGCGTTCAGTGATGTAGCATGTTGATGTTTCAGTAAGTACTCAGTCTGACCTCCAGGAGGTGCTGTGATGGTTTGCACGCCGTTCAGAAGCGGTGGAAGGGTCTGTTTGCAGCCACGGTGATGCCTGAGAGCAGCAGAGAGAGCTGATGGTGGTTTTGTTTAACAGATTAACACATTACATGTCTCCTTTTACTGTGCTTGGAAATGTCATTTTTAAGCTTTCTAAGAATGTGTTTTATAAATGCCTGTAATTCTCCTTTTGTCTCTTTACAGCTACTTTTACTCACATTTCCTCTTCATTAATATTGAAACTTTTCAGAGTTAGTTGGTCTGTTTGTATGAGGCATTAAAACTGAGCCTTGGCTGCATTCAGACCTTTCTGGCCTCTTAACAGCAGGCTACAGGGGCTTTCGTCATTTGCCAAACTCAGATTCTGGATTAATGTCAGATCTATAGTCTGTTTGGAAAAACTCTTGTTTTAAAGAATATTGAGGCCTTAACAGTAGTGGTTATACTAATAATTAGCATTTTCAGTTGTGGGCATTTATAACCAGTTTGTAAAAATGTAATAAATGGAATAAAACTTTGTGATGTAGCTATAAGCAGATATGTTTGTGTGATGCTTTCAAAGAAAATGTTACTGAGTTCCAATGTTGTGCAATAATAAACTTCTCATGTCCATTTATCTGCTTACACTGACATTACAGTGTTTTATAAACCATTTTACATGTTAATCTCTGGCTATAAAAACTAGACTCATCCTGATGCAAATTGTTGGAGTCCCCTAAAACGCTCAGCTTAAATCGAAGTGACGATTGCTACTGCAGCCAAAAGCAACGTGGAAAATGTGTTCCTCTTATATTGAAATAACTTCTTTTTTATCAGTATGGCACGGTGACCAGTGAAATGTAAAAGAAACCAGTTCAGCCAGTGAAGTATCAGGCTAAAACCCCTAGGCTGACTAGGCTGATGGGAGATTCTGAACTGATACGGAGGTCGTCTGAACCAGTTTCTTCCATTCCAGAAACCCGGAGCAGCAGCAGCATTAGGAGGAGAGGCAGGGGAGTGGAGGGGTGTGAAGCCAAATGTAAAAAAAACTACGAAGCCTTAAATGAATAAAACTGGTGCAATTTTGTAACGGAAACATGTGTTGTTGGGTCATTCCTTCATTTTGATGGATAGGGAAAGTTTTCCTACCCCTTTAACATTTTCACATTCCGCTACAAACATATACTTCAGCGTTTTTATTGGGGGTTTACATGACAGGTTGACATAAAGTTGATATTTGGTTTTTCCACCCCAGCTGTTTTCATGTCTCATCTGACCACAGTAACTCCTACATGGTTTATAGCTTTCTTTCAACAATGGCTTTCCTCTCATAACTCTTCCATAGAGGCCAGATTACTTTTTTATGTTTACCAACTAGATATTGACAGTAAATAAACACATTTAAAGCAAAGTTAATCAAAATAAAATTAAACTTACATTTGGTCTTACAAATTCCTTAATTCTCAATAATAATAAAGGGATTGTTTAAAATTCGGTTAATTATAAAACAAGAAAAACGTCATCAGTCGTCTTAAACGCGCCTGCGCATGATGCCTCGCAGCCATGGCAACGCTGATGTTTTGTCGGGACGAGTTCCACCGTCAGGATTGTCCTGCTGTTAGGCCATTGCGCTTCTAGACAGCCCTTTATGGTCCTGGGTGATAACCTCACGGTGCCTTCAGGTACATCTCGTACACTGGGACATCTATTTATGTTAACATGAATCTACTGCAATATCTTTTTCAACACTTTCTTAGTAACATTCTTTGACTTGTGGTGATTTTACTGTTGTATATTGGTTCTTATATAGGGATAAGTCACTTTTTAAAATGCTATAAAAATAAAAATCACATCGTTATCAACATTGTCTTATAAATAGTTAATAAAACACATATGGATTAACTGTGGAACAATTCTACTTCAGCATCTTTGACTAATCATTTTTTTCAATTATAAAGACGTTAACGATAACAATTCAAAAGAGACAGAGATAAAACCATGTATTCAAGAATATCTACTATGCAAAGGACAATTTGATTTTATTGCATCTCAAAAGTGTGTTTTTTGGTCAGATTTTATCATCTAACAAAACAAAATGTACAACCGGAAAACACTTGAAATGGTCAGGGATGTTGTTTATGACTCGTTGATTAAGACCTCCGTGAAATTTAATCATAAAAAATGCTTTATTCATTTTAGATTCATTTCAATATAGATGTTGTAATGTCCTACTTGACCTGAATGCACCATGGAGTTCAACACGGCCGTAAATCGAGGTGTAGAGGCGCAAATGGTCGGGAAGCGCAAATCGTGGGGGTAACTCGGCTCGACACAACACCAGCAGCTTGACGCCTGCCAGGTAGCTTGTAGCTCGGGTTAAATAACCGGGTAATCGGACTCAAAGAGCCAGTTAGGCCGTTCAGATCGGCGTTGAACCTCCGAGGAGCGACTTTTTCCAGGCTAGAGCGTCATGACGGTCCGCTTCAAGGTAAACAACAGGTGATCCAAACAAAGCGGTGCTAACTATCGTAGCTGGTGCTAATAATGATTAAAAACGGCTAGGAACTACATTAAAGACAAGTTCTGCTGAAGCGTTCTTACCGCTCAGCAGAAACAGGATCAATACGGTTTTAATCTGATATAATCTGATAATCCAACTCATCAGGTCTGACCGCTGCAGTGACCAAACTACACACATTTCAGAGGTTATCTGGCCTCAACAGTGACTCAGTGCATTGGTTTTACTACCATGAAGTCCAGATGTTTCATTTTTAATCTCGTCTAGACGAATTTGGAAAGCACGATAAATCCAGGTTTAAAATGTTGACGTAACTGGACTTTATAAACCAGTATGTACTGTTTACATGCTCAGTTGTATCATGGATGTTTCAGATGCATTCAGAAATCTAGTTTATTCTAGTCTAAACACAGAGAGGCTCTATTTTTAGTTTGATTAGTAGCCTTTTTCTGTCATCTTTCATAGGAGTTAAGTGGCCCAAACAGGGATCAGAACCATAATCAGTGGCAATGAGCTGCAATTGTAAAACTTGTAAATTATTAAATTATTCATAATTGTCTAGCAGGGAAACACAGGACAACCATACAAGTAAACAATGAGGCCTAAGGGACATTTATAAAAGCCGGTAAACTAGTGTGCATGGTTTTGGATTGTGGCAGGAAGCTGGAGTACCTGGAGAGAACCAAAGAACCTATGCATGCAAAGGGAGAACATGAAAAGTCCATGTAGAAAGGCTCGCTGGGGTTCTAGTCAACAGTGCCAACAACTGTTCCACCCCACAGCCCTAAAGGAAAGATAAATCTCAGCTGCACTGCAAAATTTTACAGTGGGAGTCACTGATTTAACACCAAGTTGGTTCTTTACTGCTGCGCTGGTGGCAGCTCTGGTATATTACGAGTTATTATTCTCTCAGCGGTGACAGTTTCTGTTTCAGAGCCAGAGCGAGTACCAGAAGAGCTACGGAGTCTCTCGATCCAGAAACATCTCACCTCGGCGCTGCCTGCCGCTGGCTGGGATCAGCAGAGAACCTGGACTCCAACGACTGAAGAGACCCAGTCCACTTGGTGCAAATCAGTCCAGCAGCTCTCTGCTTGGCTCTCCAGAAGATCCAGGTGCTCTCAGAAGCGCGCCCTCAGCTAGTAGGAATGGTGAGTGTCTGCAGGTAAACAGGAGAAGATCGTTTTCAGCAATTCATTTCAGTTTTTTAGAGAAATCATCAGAAAAAAATGTTTTACAGCAGATTCTTTTTTTGAATTTTCTTAAAAATCACTTTTAAAGCTGAGTTTTTAGGGCCTTAAATGGCAGAAAGAGTTTATTCGATGTGTTAGAGATGCTTTGTTTTATATGTTCTCATTGCACTCCAACATCAGAACACCATGATTCTGCCCAGGTTCTAAGAGCTGCTCAGCACACAAGAATCCACCTTCAACAGACTCTACACCACCGAAGGTTTCTGGGTCTGCACAGGAACCTGAGTCTCTAGCAGGACCACAACCTGTTGCAGAACTTGAACCTCCACCAAGACCAGAACCGGGATCCTCTTTGAGACCAGTTATTGATGAAAAATCTGGTAAATGTTCAGAACTTTGAGACATTTGAGTATTTGTTGTCACAGACCATCTGAGGTTCAGGACTGGTGGTGTTAAAGCTGTTCTGTGTTGTCAGTGAAGCTCCACCCGTCTGAGCCTGAGCCCAGCAGACCTGTGACTGCAGCGCCTGAAGAGCAGCCAGATAACCAGGTAGGACCACCTGAAACTTGATGTTCTTGCTGGAACATCTGAGAGCAGCAGGATCTCATTGCTCCGTGTTGCAGGTTGACCAGGTGCTGCGGTGGAAGGCAGGGATGAGATCTGGAGGTCAGAGGTCAGGGGCTCACAGGTCAGAGTACCACAGACAGTTTGGCTGGAAGAAGCCTGTACCTGCAGCGTCCCCGTTACTGACTGCAGAGCAGGTGAGGTACACGTCGAAACACATTTCATTAACAAAGAACAGCAGCATATCAGAAGAAGTCGTTATTGAACAGACTTGGACCCAAATCCCTTCATCTAAACTAATATCTGGTTGTTTTGACCACTGTTTGTGAGAACTGCTTCTCATCTGTATCTTGTACTAACACATAACACTGGAACCGCCACCTGAACATGGTGGAGGGGTTTGAGTGCTCGAATGATCCCAGAGGCTACGTTGTCCAGGGTTCAAATGCCCCTGGTAGGGTCTCCCAAAGCAACCAGGCTCTGGTTGACAGGTCAGGGATTGCTTGTTGACCCCCCAGCTCAACCTTCTCGTGTTGGGGTTTACCCCGGTGGATGAGAGGGTCGCATCCCTGCGCCTTTGGGTCTGGGACCAGTGGCCGTGGACCACTGGACCAGCTCTATACCCTCTACAGGGTACTCGAGGGTTCATGGGAGTTTGCCCGACCGGTCCGATAGGTGTTTTGTGGACCTGGAGAAGGCATTTGAATGTGTCCCTCATGGTGTCCTGTGGGGGGCGCTCCAGGAGCATGGAGTTGAGGGCCCTTTATAAGGGGTCATCCAGTCTCTGTACAAGCGGAGCAGGAGTTTGGTCCGCATTGCCGGCACTAAGTCGGACCCTGGACTCCGGCAGGGCTGCCCTTTGTCACCGGTCCTGTTCATAACTTTTATGGACAGGATTTCTAGGTGCAGCCAAGGGCCGGAGGGGGTCTGGTTTGGGGACCAGAGGATTTCGTCTCTTCTTTTT
>JAHUTJ010068393.1:0-11209 GCA_036250325.1 Characodon lateralis
ATATATGTATTAAAACAACACAAAATAATCCAAAATGACAAAGTGAAAAGATGATTTCAGATAGTTTTGTAAATAAGAGAAAGTAAACATTATAAGTATATAAGTATTCACATCTTTTGCTATGACACTCAAAACTGAGCTCAGATGCACTCGATTTCCACTGAACCTCCTTGAGATGTTTCTGTAAATTGATTAGAGTCCATATGTGGTAAATTCAGTTCATTAAATGAGACTTGATAAGAAGCACACCTGCTTGAAGAAGATCTCACAGTTGACAGAACATATCACCAGAGCTCCTAGACTGGGGTCTTTCAGGGCAAAAATCTGGGGTCGTACATATAACTTCAGGAGCATTCTGAAAAGCACTGTGGTCTCCATTATTTGGAATTGGAGAAAGATTTGGAACCACCAGAACCCTCCCTCTATCTGGTCACCTGACCAAACTGAATATTTGGGAAAGAAGGGCCTTAGTCAAAGAAGTGGCCGAGAACTCACTTATTTGACCAATTGGTTCCCCTTTGGAGACAGGAGAACCATCCAGAAGGTCAACCAAGGCACTTCACCAATCCGGCGTTTATGGTAGGGTGACCAGACAGAAGCCACTCCCCACTAAAAAAACGGCTTTCATTTCGCCAAAATGTACGTCATGGATTGTCAGACCAGGAGGAAAATAATTCTCTGGTCTGATGAACCAATGACCAAACTAGAGGTTTTTGGCTTGAAGACTGCCTGGAAAAAAACAAGCAATGCTTACCTGATCACATGGCTAACTCCATCCCTACTGTGAAGCTTGGTGGTGGCCGCATCGTGTTGTGGGGATGTTTAACTGCAACAGGATCCTAACTGCTTATGTAGAAGGCAACTGGAATTCTTTTGTTTTTTGAAGGTGTTTCAAGATAAGAGGTAAAACATCTTGCCTTCTACTAAAGCACTTATGATTGTGATGTCCTGGAGGAGTGAGAATCCACACCTGCATTGCGGTACAGGAATTGCATTACTAGTCTACAAAGAGGTCATGAGAGTGCTCTAGAAATCAGATTAGTATGAAGACTCATCTTCAGACACAACAATGACCCGAAAAACCACAGCCAGGATAACAAAGGAGAGGATCAGAAGAGGTCTGTGAATATACTGGAGCTGCCTAACCAGAGTCTGGACTTAAATCCAAGTGAACATCTCTGGAAAAACCTCTTGGATGGGTAGCTTCTGCTGAAGCCGTCCATCCAACCAGACTGAGTTCAAGATGATCTGCAGAGAAGAATGAGAGAAATTCTCCAAAAACAAACCAAAGTTGTAGAGAAATTCCCAAGAAGACTGATTGCTGCCAAAGTTGCTTCAACAAAAATATTAAGCCACATGTGTAAATACTTACTTACTTCTTTAAATGTTTGCATTCATTATGAATTTACAAAAATATTTGTGAAGATGTCTTCACTTTGTCAACGTAAGGCAGCAAATTGTGCAAAAGGTAAAGGGATGTGAATACTTTCTGGTATCACTGTGAAGATTCAACTCCTATGTACACCAAGCAGCCCCTCTTCAAGATTAAATGAAACAAAGCTGAACCACTCAGACGGGCAGACACCCAGCTAACCTGACTCTGCTCTTCGTTTTTGAAATGGTCTCGTTGTCCTTCTTCCAGAAGATGACTGGAGGTGGCATACCAGCCACACGGCACTCCAGCCTCACCGGGGCCCCCTCAGGTATACCCATGTTCTGCAGCTTCTCCACAAACTGGGGATGGTGCTTCATTTCTTTCTCTGAGGAGGAAGATCACATGGATTCCACTTACGTCATTGCAAGCAAGTAAATTAGAGAAATGACCTCTGATACTTATGTAGACCTCACCAACAACTTTCAGTTCCAGACTAAAGGAGTTCTGTCCTGCCTTGTTGCTTGCGATACATGTATACGTTCCGCCGTCATTCTGTGTCAGGGGGTCGATGACCAGGGAATGGATGCCGTTCTCCCGCACCAACATCTTATGGTTAAGGTCTGGATAGATGGGCCTCCCATTGACCAGCCACATCAGCTCAGGGTTGGGGAGCCCACTAACCTGCAATAAAACACCAACAGCGAGGTGAGGTTAAAAAGCATTAAAGTTCTCACTGTATTTTACGGCCCGCCCTGCAACGTACTTTGCAGTCCAGTCTGCACAGTTTGCCCTCGTGAGACATCATGTCTCCAGGAGCCTGGAGGAAGTGGGGTCGGAAAAAACGCTCCAGGGTTTGTTCTCCTTCAACCTCCTGGATGCGAGCGCGAACCCTGACATCATCAGCAGTGGGAGTAGCATGTTACGCAGCAAATTCAGTGAGATCAATCAGTAAAATTACAGTACATAACATTTACTTTATATCTCCTTTACAAACTTCAAGAAGGAGTAAAGAAAGCAGAAAAGAACCCTCCATATTTAGGCCCCTCTGGTCTTTCTCTGCTGTCTTAACCTCAGACTGAAACCTGATTTTAATCAGGAGGGCAAAGTCCTCTAAAATAAATGTAACTTTATAGAAATAAAAAATATACATATATTGCTTTTTAAGTTGATCAGAGTTTCTATCAACTTTTAATCATTCATCCATGATTTCTTGATTTCTTGGGGAATGAACATGACGTGACACAGAGGTCCAATACTCTTAGGTACTCTTCAAAATGGGAAACACAAGAGAACTCTTTAAGTGAGGCAGATGTGTGCTGATGTTCATGAGTCAATTAGTTGGCTAAGTTTGCCCATAAATGTCAGGGAGAGCGACAATTAAAAACATCTGGAGCGGTGGCAAACAAGCTGGATACAGACTCGAATTGACTTTGCTACAAACAAGAGTGAGGAGGATGACAATGGAGGTTGATAAACATCTCCAAAGATCACTAAGAACTGCTAAGTGGGGCATCGTCAGCATCGCTCAAAAAAAAAAAAACATTACACAAAGGTTCTCATCTCCAGTCCTTGTGTCCTCTTAGATGTTTTCCTGAACCAAATTAATGAATCGCCTCCTTGTCAATCAGTCAGATTCTACTGGGTCCTTTTAATGACCTAACTATTTGATTTAGGAGGGTTGAAGCAGACACACTTCTGAAAGTTGCAGTTCTCTGGCCCCCGAGGACTAAAGTCCGCATTAGAGGCTATTTACATTCTAACTGGATGTTTGAGAGGCATCCCAGCAACAGAAGTGGTGTGTAACGGTTGCTAAACCCCAGTGGGCATCAAACTGGAACTGTGTGCTTCGATCAGACGGGACCAATACTCAGCATATAAATAGCATGATGTGAAGCATGGCGTTGACTACCACTGTTAAATATGGTAAAGAACCTGTGATGCTGTGGGCCTACCTGAGAACCTTGTTCAGAGTGCATGATTTAATGAAGTCCTTGAAATACCACCAGCACATACTAACTAGAAACCCGATGGCCTGTGATGGGGGGGTGCTGTGCACCAACAAAATGTTCTCATCCTCATTAGGTCATTCATCTACCACAGCTTAGAGTATGTTGAACATCTGCTAAGTACATGCAAGGTTACCTCAACATCCTGAATAAAATTACTTCCTAGAACCAGGTTCCCCACGCTGTATTTGTCTCCACAGATCCCATTAGTCTAAGGTCTGCTCACCTCTGAGACTGAATAGGTGTCAGCCGGCTTGGAGGAGGTCCACTTTGGACAATCAAATGTCCCGAGCAGCTGATTCGTCCCTGATGATCATTATACAGCAAATCCAAAATCAGCCAGAGCCTCCAAGAAGGCGTAGATAAAATCAGAGGATAGCTGAAATCAAACCTGCGGGTTGGCTGCCATAACCGTGTAGTTTCCATCGTCGTCACCGGTGGTGGACTCGATGTATAAGGAGCAGGTCCCGTCGCCTTCTCTTATCTTCTGGTAATGAATGTTCTTCTTCAAGATCTGTTTGCCATCCTTGAACCAGTAAACCTGACCAGGAACACCGATGTGAGTGATCACAAGAAGGGATAAACACAAATGATTGTAACCGGGTTCTGTCAACATTTCACCTTTGGAGGTGGGACGCCCACAATTTTACAGGCGAAAGTAACGGGCACACCCTCCATGGCCTTGTAGTTCTTCAGCTTCTTGTCCAACACTGGTGCAATGCATTTTCCAGTGGGGATGTCATCGTGCTGCACCTCATCATCCGATTCCTCCACCGGCGTTCGCTCCAAGCGGAACTCGATTTCACTCATTAATCGTTGCTCGAAATTGGACACTTTGTACTCCTGGAAAAAGGAAAGCCACAATATCTGAGTAATCCAGCAGTCAGATCATTGTCTTCACATAAAAAACTGATGACTGCAGTCACATGCAAACAAATTTAGATCAAAGACGTGTGCAGGAATCAGGAACGTGAAACAACAAGAATCTGTTTAAAACAAGGGTGTCCAAACTTTTTGTCACGTCAAGTAAGAAATACTCGCTAAATTATGAAATATTATATTGTGGTTTTCATTTACCTGCTCAACAACCAACTAAGCATCCAATATTTGAATTAAACAGATAAAGAGGTAGATTTTCTTGTAGGAAAGGGATGTGGAAATTATTGTAGATTAAAAACCTGAAAAATGTCTTTGCATGTTTGCAAAAGAAAGGCATCCAGGACACAAACTCTTTTATGCTCGATTGAAAAAATGTGTTTATTCTCAGCAATAAGAAAAGGTTTTGGGTCACTCATCCTTTCAAAATGATTCCTGTATTTAGCCAAGTTTAATCAATGAATTAAAAGCAGATTTAGGTGCACCAAAGTCCACTTTTGAGTAAAAGTCACTAGATAAAAGAAGTCCTGTTTACTTTCAAAATCAAGAGAATACAAATAGTATAACTATTAACAGACAAATACAGTGTTGTACGTAACATTTTCCACTGTAAGAATTTTTGAAATGTATGGACAAGCCAGGGAAATAAAAACAGACAAACACAGCAGACTTGTGTTTCTAGGGGACCTCTAAATTCTGAGACACCACCTGAGGAAGAGAGATGTGTGACTTTCTAAGCCACAGCCTCGGATACACAGGAGAATCTCAGTGATCAATCTGCAGGATGCTACTGGTAAAAGAAACTTTGACCTTTTCTTTAAATTCTGTGATTCATGGATTATAGGAGCAAAGTTACACAGTCAAACACTGACAGCAAGTTATTTACCAATCACTGGAGAGAGAAAACGGGGGATTATTTCTCAAAGTCATGTTTTCACCATGTCATTCATTCATTTATAAATGTCAAAGTCCCAAACTAAATAAGTTAAATATTTTGTTTTACAAACTACATATTTAGGTTCGAGTTAAATATTTAGTTTACAAACTATATATTTAATTTGGAGTTACATATTTAGTTTTGACTAAATATTTAGTTTGCTAAATGTGACATTTATAAATGTATTAATGATATGGTGAAATTATGACTGAAAAATAAACCCCCATTTTGTTCCTCTAAATAACCCTAACTATTGCTGTCATTTTTTGACTGCGTAACTTTTCAAACGGCACCCCATAGCAATGGTATAGAATTTGAATTGTCTGAAAATTAATCATTAATCAAGTTTAACTTTGTTTCATTTCAATTTAAATAAGGACAACCCTGCTTTCAGTGCTGATATATTTGTGGTCAATCTTTGTTTGATTTAGAACAATTTATTTCAGTTAGATTTCTTTCAAATGATTCGTAATAAAAACAAATTTAGCTCATTTCACATTAAGCATGTTAACGTGTAAAGAGTAAATGCAAGTATTCTTTGTTGTTTGAAGGTGATCAACCTGAATTTGTCTTCAATAAAGATAACAAGGAAAGACAACGAGTTGTCTCATGTGTTCTTCCAGGTTAAATCTTTTTCCAGCACAGGGAGAAGAGAGTAAAAAGGAGTTGAGAATATCATTCCTGAATTGCAGTCGGGGGGGGGGCGCACAATATCAGACATGGGGCCATAACTGACCCGCAGGCCACACTTTGGACACCCCTGCTTCAAACATACTGTTGTGTCGGAGATATTACTGTAACAATTTGTTGTAGGTACGGATGGTGAGTTTTTAAAACCACATTTCCAAAACAGCTCGGACCCTCTATAAAATGTAAATCCAAACAAGAAGCACAGATCAAATGATTTACAAACTGTATTTCTCACATAAAAGTGAAGAACACATTTTTACACTCGATAGCAGCAGACGTTGCGATGGGGATTAAAAGTTTAGCTACAGACCTACAGTCCTCTGAACTGTTTCACACTCTCTCAACTTCAATGCGTTCTACTGAAATAAAAGGCCTGAAAAGTGTGGTCCTAGCTTGCATTCAGCCCATTTGGCATAATACTCTTGGATAAAACCCAGTGCAACCAGTTACCTTCAGACATCACCTGTAATTGAATCTTTAATCCAGCTGTTCTGTGAAGACCTGAGACGTATGTAGAGGACATCAGAGAGCAAACACAATCATGAAGATCAAGGAACACAGCAGACAAGTCAGGGATAAAGTTGTGGAGAACTTTTAAATTAGATTAGGTTATTAATCAATATCCCAAGCTTCAAACATCTCCCAGAGCTCTGTTCAATCCATCATCTGAACATGGGAAGAGGATGGAGCAACTGCAGACCTACCAAAACATACTAAACCAATGTCCACCTAAACTATTAGGTGGACAAGTAGAGTATTAACCTAAGAAGCGGCCAAGAGATCCATAATAACTCTGGAAAGGCACCATACATCCACAGCTCAGGTGGGAAAGCCTCTCTACAAATCTGCAATTTATAGAAAAAGCCAAGAAGAAAGTTGTTATAAGAAGGCCATAAAAGGTCCCATTTAAGGTTGCTGCAAGCCATGTAGGGGACATGGCAAACACGTGAAAGAAGGTGCTCTGGTCTGATGAGACAACATGGTGAAACAAGGTGGTGGCTGCATCATGCTGTGGAGATGCTTTTCTTTAGCAGGGACTAGAAAGCTGGTGGGAAGAAAGATGGAGCTAAAAACAAAGCAATCCTAGAAGAAAAGCTGCTAGAAACTACAAAGAACTTGAGATTGGGGCAGACGTTCACCTTTCAGCACGACAACAATCCTGAACATACCATATTCATGTATTAGAATGGACTAGTCAAAGTCCAAACCTACATCCGATATAGAATCTGGGGCAAGACTTGAAAACTGATGTTTACAGATGCAGTCCATCCAGTCTGACTGGACTTTTTATTCTGTAGACGGTAAAGCTGATTGACTTGCAGCTGTAGCAAGTAAGTAGCAGTTTTCAGTTTTTATGTATGAGAAAATTTTAAATCCATGTATTATTTTCCTCGACCTCACAATCGTGCACTAGTTTGTGTCGATCCATCACATAAAATCCCAATATCATGCACTGATGTTTTTGCTTCTTAATATAAGAAAATGTGAGAAAGTTCAAGGGATATAAATAATTTTACATGACATTTCCACATCATTACATCCTGTTTGCCATTACATTTTACATGCTGGTCCAACTTTGATGGAAAATGAGTTTTAAAACCTTCATGCAGCGGAGAAAACAAATGTTGCTCATCCAATCAAACTAAACGGCTCAGGGTAAAACAGAGAACAGAAGAAGACAAGTTGACACAGAAACCCTCAGTTTCTCGATGTCAAACATTTTCTGTGATCAGTACAAAAAGAAATTCTGAGCTGTTTATTAATCCTTTGGACCCCAAAAAACACAAGTTAGTTGTATTTTTGTTCTAATGAAATGAAAGCCCTTTATGGGGAAATTATTAATATTAAGAAAAAAAATGGCTTCAGGTGGAAAGTTGCGATGTAAATGAACTGAATATTTAAAACATGTATTAATATTAAAGCATTTTCACCCTTAGTTCTGATTGAATCATTCATGCATGTTATACATTAGTCAACAGAAACTTAAATGCTCGATTAGCAATATTAATTAAAAATATTATTTGGGAAAGAATAAAAATATATCTGTGTTTTTGGTCTGAGACGGTAACGCATACAGCCTCGAGCAAAGCAGAGCCTGTGCCGTGGAAGATCATGTACCTCATCATAGTTAATGACAGTAGCAGCAGTGTTTGGTCCAAGGAGTCTGCTCGCTGTTTTCCCATTATTACTCAGCTTCTATGAGAGGATAGGGATGGATGAACACCAAAGACACACACATGGTACAAACATACTACAAGCTGAGAAAACACACCAGCTGCAGGAACGAGCATGCACTCTGCATGTCGTTACAGGATGTGAACAGACAGTGATGAATGACGTGGATGATGGTGGTTGCAGCACTTTGAAATGAAGGAGGATTATTAGGTGTCGGAATTAGTCCAGATCCATGTTTATTTAAACATGTAAGGAGAATGCATGCATGCAGCGCCCTCCACACCTGTTGACACACCTGGTAAGAATGTATAAAATAATAATAAAGATTATTTCACACTGGAGAAAACTTTAATTGTATCACTTTTCAGTCGGGATTTACATAAAACCATATGTGCCTGTGTGCCAACAAGATAGGATTTGTCTTGTTCTATACAACTTCACAAGGTTGGATCATACAGAAAGAATGCTCTTTGACCTTTCCTCTTCACACAGAATCTCAGATTTTAACTGGAACTGGGGGAGAGTCCTCTGTTAAGCTCTCTTTCCTTCATCTCCCCTTACACTTTTTCTTATAGGATTCAGATCTGGAGACAATCATGGGAGAAAGTTGATTTTTTTGCCTCCTAAACAATTTCTGTGTTGATTTGGCCATATGTCCTGGATCATTGGCTCCCAATCCTGCTTGTCAGAGCCCACAGTTCTTCATGTTTTAGATGTGTCTCTGCTGCAGCCTACCTGATTCAAATGACCTCCACAGGATGCCAGCAAGTGCTGCAGAAGCCTGTTAATCACTTATTTGTTTAGGTCAGGTGTTTGGCAGCAGGAAAACACCTAAAACATGAGGGACAGGTGAAGACTAGGACTGAGAACCACTGCTTTACATCATTATACTGTTGAAAGATCTCATGATGAGCTCTTTTCAAGTTACGTTTCTAGGAGAGGATACCAGATTTCTACTTAAAAAGTCCTCATATGTCACATTGTTCCTGATGGCATATTTTTTGACCAGGGATCCCAAAACCTTACTTAGTCAAACAAGCCCACAGCATCACAGATCCTCTCCTGTACATAACAATGGTCATGAAGTGCTTTTATTTACACCAGAACCTTCTCTTATTCTAATCATAGAAAACATATGGTTCCAGTTTAAAATCTAAGAAAAACTCCACATGTCTATGTTTGTGATGGTAGGACACAAAAGCCTTTTTGTAGGTAGTGTCTCATGGTTGTTATGGAGACTTGGTGACCCCCACATCCATCTGTTTGGTCATCATTGCATCATTCGGAAGGATAATGATACAAAGTATATATTTAAATTAACACAGAAACTGTCCAACAGACACAGACTTAGTCTTCTCCACACTGATCCTAGATCCTAAAGAAAACCTGTGAGGGGAGCTGAAGGCAGGACTCTGTCTCTTTATTTGCTCCAACAATGTGAAATGTCATAGAAGAAGACTAAATGCCATCCTGTTGGCAAAGTGTGGTTGTACAAGGAACTAACAGCAAAGTTTTAAATACTACTTAATCATCGACTGAATCATTGCACTCAAAATAAAGGTTTGATTTTTCATAGTCTTTCAGAGTCAAATTATACAATAAATGAGGAATTTTATTTTGAGGCTTTTTACGCATCTTTAACATTTCTGCCAATAATTATTGAGGATGCTGTATATTAACAAATTCTTGATTTATTTTTGTTTCTTTATGTTATTCCAGCCATTTGTTCCAAAGGGATCAAATAATTAACTGCTCAGGATAAAAAAAACACTTTGCAACTTTACAAGGCTGAACAGATTCTTAATGAGAGGTTTAATTGGCAAATGTTTATTTTAAAACCGATATTCCATCATACTGATGATTGAACTACTTAGCTGTGAGATGTTGACTAGTCCCAGACCAATCAATAGCTACAACTCTTTTGAATATTTAATCCTTAGTTTTCCTCATCCAAATTGCAAAGCACTAAAACCACTTCTGTTTGTTGTTTTGTACGGTCCACCAGGCCCTTACTCTCAATTTTTAGATCAGTTTTCAGACCTTTTATCTGATTTAGTGTTAAATACAGATAANAAATATAGCCTTTAATGCTATCTTAGACTCAATTGGCTTTGCTCAAAACATTAACAAACCTACCCACCTTTGTCTTCATTCTCTGGACCTTGTGCTGACATATGGCATTGAGTTTGAAGACATACAATATTTTCCCACAACCCTGTCCTGTCTGATAATTTTTTTATAACCTTTGAGTATGATTTGGCCGAGTACTCCACACCTGAAAGAAAATTTCATTATAGTAGATCATTATCAGACAATGCTGTAACAACCTTTAAAGAATCTGTTCAGGGCACGGTGCTGATGGTGTAGCGGTTAAGTATGCGACCATATACGGAGGCTACAGTCCTCGAAGCGGCTGTCCCGGGTTTGAGTCCTGGACCAGGCGACATTTGCCGAATGTCTCCCCTTCTCTCTTTCCTGTCTGCCTACTGTCAAAAAATAAAGGCCACTAGTGCCGAAAAAATATCTTTAAAGAATCTGTTCCACTTTTGATTTCCTCATTATCACAGAAAAACACAGTGGAGGGCAATAATTTGGTTTCTTCCCCTTCACAAATTGATTCTCTTGTTCATAGTGTTACTTCATCATTGCGTGCACCACATTAGACAATGAAGCCCCCTTGAAAAAGAAGGTAATCATTAATAGCAGGCTAGCTCCTTGGTTTAATTTAGATCTGCGTACATTAAACCACAATGTTAGAAAATTGGCGAGAAAATGGTGCTCTACACACCTAGAGGATTCATACGTAATCTGGAAAAATAGCCCACTGTTCTATAAAAAGACACTTCGCCAAGCCAGAACAGCTTATTTCTCATCATTAATAGAAGAGAACAAGAATAATCCTAGGTTTCTCTTTAGTACAGTTGCTAAACTTACACAGAGTCATAGCTCTGTTGAGCCATCCATTCACTTAGCTCTCAGCAGTCATGACTTCATTGGATTCTTCCTAAATAAAATTGATTCTATTAAAAAGAAAATCTTTAAAATACTCCCAAAGATGATTACTTCATCCTCAGCAAGTGAGACAACATTGGAAGTAACTGTAGAACCTGATCTGTGTTTGGACTGCTTTGATCCTGTGGAGCTTCCTGA
>JAHUTJ010068394.1:0-11204 GCA_036250325.1 Characodon lateralis
TGTAAATTGTAAATTTGTATATTCTGTAATGCAAAAACAGAACAAAAGAGCAAAGTGTACCGGAGTCAAATTCCTTGTTTGTATGCACGGACTTGGCAATAAAGCTGATTCTGATTCTGATTCTGATAATCCAATAGAATTAACATAAAAATAAAGAATATTCAAAGTCATTCTTTCTCATTAGTTTGTTTTTTAGTACCAGGACTAGTTCTAGCTAAGTTTGAATCTAGAGTCTAGATTACAATTAGCAGATACTTTTGGACCGCAGGATTCTTTCAGTAATTTTTAGGACGCTTTAGGGCTGTTCTTGTTCTTATTTATGTGCTCAACATGAGAACTACATGAAGGTGTAACCAGTCGAAAAGCTTTTAAGGGTTCTTTTGTATCTGCTTCAGTACAGGAGCCTCTCATTAGAGGATCTCTTGTGTGATGGAAAATATAAAATGGCAGTTTAAATAACATGGTGGCAAGCAAACACAAAACTAGAACTTGTATAATAACAATTAAGACTTGTAACATTTCTAAAGAAACACGAGTGGCTCAGGTCAATTAGTATCCACATTTTATGCCCACGTGCTTTTCTTTCACCTCTTACTACTGCCATGTTGGACCTATAAATAGTAAAGCACAATCTCATTCTTTCTCTTAGTTGTGCATTGAAGTATTTTCTATTACATCCTCTTTCCATTGGTTGTGATTCTGATCCCTGTTTGGGCCTGTTGACTCTAGTCTGTTGAAATAACGGTCATGTCGCATTTCATCTGACTTTTAAGTCATTGTCCTGGCTCTGACCATGCATCCACACAGACATCTCTACAGCAGCAGCAGTCACTGCTCCACCACAGGCCATTATTAATAGCTGTGCTCTCTTTTTTCTTACCTTTCTTCATCTTGTTATGATGTAGTCATAATATTGTCGGCTGCCATTGAACCACAACTTAAAAAATGATACACAGACACCGACATCCATTAGGAGTTCTGTAAATAGTATGCTGCTGTGAGACGTCAATATTCTCCTTCTATGCATGTGGGTCGCTTTGGGGTCGTACCCCATTCAGACTAAAGTCTGATGGCGGTCACAATTAAATAGTAGTGTAAAGCACCAATCAAAAGGGAATTGAGCATCAAGACCTGCTGTGTGAACGTAGCTTAAGTGGCTTTTCCTTGGATATTTTTAGTATATGCTCTATGATTGGTTTGGCACTGATCAGATGTGAACTGAGAAATTATGTAAAATAAGAATCTCCATTTAGAAGTTTGCTTTTGTTGTAGTGTTAGTGCTTTAGTTACCTTTTTGATATTTAAAAAATTCTATGGGTGGTTCCTATATTTTATCGTCTGCATTAGGGTATTCTTCTCTACCTGTTGCCTGGTTTGTTTTAGTGTCATTATCTGCTCTCTGCTCATAACTAAGGTTAACTTGCTTAACCTAAGTTAAGCAAAGTGGGGGGGCTGCTGCCAAACAGCAACCTGCATCCCACTCCTGTGGTGGCTGAACATAAACCGGATGGGTGCCTCAGTGTCTGCATGCTGGAAAATATCTTGCACACACTGAAAATTGTTAAAGTGTCAAGAGAAATTTGAATCATTGAATATTATACTTAACTTAATGAACCCTCGGATGGTCTCAGTGACGCCAATCTATTTCTTCATCCAACTGTGTGCATGAAGCTTATTGGAAAGCTGACATAGATCATCTGCAGGAGCTTTATGTGTACAGGTGAATATTTTAAACAAATGCTGTCTCAGTCAGAAGGATCTGAGAGGTCTGGGCTTTTAAGTCTTGGCTTTAATCTGCAGATGTAGTTCATTTTCACACCAACTTCAAGTTTTAAAGTTGATTTAATCAAGGGCTGTAATTAAAAGGGAATCTTTTTAGTGCGGCTGTTGTTGTAGGTTTTGAACCTTTGGCTTTCTGAGTCTATACTCTTGAATAGATCCTGAATTAAAACTGTGTTGGGATTTCTCTGCTCATTTATAAGCAACCTTGTCTAAAAAGCCTCACGATGCTGTTTAATGTGCATTATAGAAGGCATCAATGTGTAGATGAATTAAACCCTATGTTAAATTAATACAAAGACAGTATATTAAGTGTTGAAAGATACAGCGACCTCCACACCTAGTGGCACCCCTCGTAAAGATGTGTAAAAAGCCTTAAAATTAACGTATCTTTCATTGCAACAGCATAATCTCACACTTGAATATCCAGCCTTCATTTTAAAAACATTTATTCAGTTAGGAAAATATCCCTCTGCAGCAGTGATTTTATTAAAAACTGCTTTTTCTTAAAGTGTTTTTTTTTATTAAACTAAACTGAAAAATAGGCCTTATATGTTGTTTTTGACATGGGTCGAGCTGGAGTCTGTCATTATTAACCTGCTACTTTTTGTCTTCTATTTTTGATCCAGACTGCGAGCCGGAGGAAGTGTCTGACTGGTCCTTCGATGAAAACTGTCTCTTCTGCTGCTTAAGACGTGAGAAAAACAAGGTAGGTTCATTGATCAATTCATTTTTTGCAACACTTGCACATGCTTGTTATTGTAGCAATGTGCAGTACAGGCTATGATGCTTACTGTAACTAAAGATGTGGATTTAGGCTACGTTCACACTGCAGGTCTTGATGATTCAGGTTTTTTCTGAAACAGATTTTTTTGTGTCGCCGTTCACATGACTTTTAAAATGTTGTCTACATCTGACTAGTGTGAACTGTTTTCGGTTTCAAACTGACCCGCTTGTGCAAAAGAAAAATAGCACTGATGTTAAACACTGCACTCTTTGGTCCAATGGTTTAAATTGCTTTTGTAAAGTGTTTGTCTAACATTTAATGTATCACAGGTACTGAGGAGGAAAATAAAAACATAGTGAAACTGAATTCTGACTGCCAGTTCATCACAGAGGTCTTTTTGGATGCGGAACCGATCCAAACTCCAACTTTGGTCGAACAGAGGTGTCAGTCCACATATTTATAACCTCATAGTCCCTCCACAGTGCAGTACCATTGCAGCTGTCGTCCATCTTGCTTACTGCTATTACTTCCCGCCGGCATTGAGTTGAGACCAATGTCTATGGAAAGTGACGTGAAAGTTATATCAAATCCGCCTTGGTCCTTTCCACTGGAATCGTAATTTACAAAAATTAGATACACGTTGCATTCAGAACCACTTATGGAAGTGGGTCAAATCTGACTTGGGAAAAAATCCGATATGGGCCAGGTCTGAGCGTTCACACTTGTTCGAAAAAGTCTGACCTGGTCACTTGAGTCATAAAGAATTGGATTTAGGGCACATTTGCCTGCAGTGTGAACGGGCCCTAGTTTTAGAAGTGAGGTCACAAATAATTACAAACCAGCACAACCAAGAGCATTTTCATCAACTGAGCTAATACCAAATATCATAAACAATGCAGTGCAAAAGCATCTGTTTTCACATCAATTCCTCAAACAAGTGAATACTGAAATCTGAAAGTTTTAAAACTATATTCAATGTTCTGTAAAACGGTCAAAATGATTCTCATATGCCAATTTATTTCTAATGAGCATAAACAAATAGGGATGGACTGGTATGAAATCTTTACAATCTAACCTCTAGTAAAAACACTATTATTTCACTGTATAGCAGTACTTACAGAAAGATTGTAAACCAAAATATTTACCATTTACCTATATGCTTTAAAACACAAAAGCATTTAATTTTTTATTTTTAGATATTTTTTCAGCTTTTATTTATTAATTTTTTTTGACAGTAGGCAGACAGGATTATTCGAGATTAAAACCTGGTTCCATGTAGGTAAAATATAGGGAAATGACAGAAGGATCAAGACGTAAAGTCTGTTTTTGATTATTTTAAATGCTTTTTCTCATCGATCGTATTCAGGCTTCTAGCTCAGTATACTTACATTCACTTCCATCTATGAAGTTGAGAATTGTAAAGGAGAAAGAAACTGAGCATAATTTTGGCATGCAACTAAATAAGTTTGGCTTGCAACTAAAGTTGCCAGAGAGGGATGATTTTATTCAAAGGAACAACAAAGCTGCACAATATTGCATCACACAATGGCTGTAGAAGTATTTAAAATTTACATGCTGATTTATCTAGTGAAGAGGAGAAAGGCAGGCGGAATATATGAAAGACAATAGCTTGAAGACCAAACAGACCCAGGGAGTGAACAGTGCTCTATAATGACAAAAATTGGAATTAAAAGGGATTTTTTAGGAAGGATTCAGGCAAAAAGTATATTTGCCCCAGCTCTGACAAGTATTATTACCTTAATGCACACGGGGGTGGACCAGCACATTTGACTCTGAACAATTGTGTCATGAGTATAACCTATTTGATGTTAGCAAGTCCTGCAGTAACTGAGTAAAGCGGAGAAGCCGTAAATAGAAACAGCTGAAAGCCTCACTTTTCTAGTTATAAGTCTGTTTTACTTGAAAAGGTTTAGCCGAGGTGTAGTAATGTAGCTGCCAATCTGTCATACCACTCAGACTTGGAAGTCCATCTAGATAGTTTTCTTTTAACATGTGATTTGGCTCTAAAAAGTCCCTTTAAGGTAATGATACACATATGTTAGATGGGGGAAGTTAAATACAGATATAGGACCAGACAACAGCTGCAGTCACACACTCTCTCTTTCAATTGGCTCAGACACTGACAAAAACTATTTGTTGCTGTAGTGAATTGTTATGGGTAAACCCCTGCAGGGAAAGGCTTTAGATCTATGTAATAGTCAGCAGACATTTGATCCTTTTCTGAGGAAACTCTTTCTGCTGCACACTCAGTTTCCTAACTCTCACTAGCTTCTATCAAGTGAACCACAGTTTCTCCTAACTCTCTCCTAATTTGTTACTTAACCATCATGGCCGTCATGCAATGTCCTGAACTCACTGTTTGTAAATAAGTGAGTGTGCATATATGAAGGACAGGGGTGAAGCATGCCGAGCTGCAATACTTTAATTCAGTGATAGTCTGTCTCTAATGAAAAAATAAAGAATGAATAAAGATTGCAGACAGCATTGATTCAAAAATGTAATTGATGGATACATTTATGGAATCCGTTACAAACCAAGTGAATACATAGATACCATGTAAGATGAGAAATCGTAATAACACTACTTGCTCATGTTATGTTGATGATTTACTCGATTGTTTTTATTTTTCTGTTTCAGATGTCTAAGTCATTGTCAGTAAGGGGCAGTGGGATGTGTTAACCTAGAAAACAAATTGCTTTACTTTATTTGGTCAAATCTGAATATTTGCTTTGACCAATTAATTATAACAAATTTATTTTTGAGATATTTTTTTGCCAGTACTGCTATCTGCCAGTGTGGCTGCAGAAGAAGGAAGCAGAGTTTTCTGTTTTCTCATGTAGACTGCTATGTGTTATCAGGTACAAAAATGCACTAGTACATTTTTAGTTTATTTGTTTTATTGATTTGTAAAGTGCTTTAAAACATCCAAATAAGGAGACAATATCAATAAAACCATAAAAACACTCAAAAAGATCACAGAAAACAAAACAATTGTAACAAAAAGGAATGTGCTAAGAAACATTAAAAGCCTTTCTGATCAAATACATCTGCTATTTGCTTTTAAAAAGTCCTGGTTCAATGGTGCCACAAAGATCCAAAGGAAACAGGTTTCAGGTGGGTGCCAACACTGTTCCCCTGATGAACACTTGACAGTCAGAGTTCCAGAACAACACCATGCATACTTGGACCGATCTCACATTATATTCTATTATAAAGTCAAATTACATTTAAAAACATATTCTCAATTATTAACAGCAAAGTGCACCTGAGTGAAATTCCTTGCTTGTCTGTACAAACTTGGCAGTAGAGCCGATTCTGATTCTGTAAAGGCCCAGTCCCCCCAGTATTTGAGCTTAGTCTTTGGGACATCCATTGAAAGATGACAGGATGACCTCAAGGACCTGCTACGCATACACACACTGCTTTCTGGACAAGCTGAAGGCGATTTAGGCTTCACTGTGAGACACCGACATAGAGAGCATTACAATAGTCCAGTCTGGAGCTAATAAAAGCATAAATGGCCTTCTCTACATCAGCGGAATAAAAGGCGAATAAAAGGCTTAACTTTGGCAAAAGGCACGGCTCAAAAAGCTTGTCCTGACCACTAAGCCAATTTGATTTTTGAAAGTAAAATCAAATACTATAGAGCATTGTCTATATTCTTGGCCCTCTCTTATTTTATAATTGCTCCTGGTTAATAATTAATAACTACATTTGTAAGCTGCTTTGACCTTCTTACCATAATATTCAGTGTGGAAAAACAGCACGAACAAAATTGTGATCCCATGTGACACTTCATATAGTGATATGTGCTCAGTGTAAACAAAGAAAAGAGCTGTGTGCTTGGGAGTCTGATTATGTCATAAAACAGGGGAGCAAATCTGGAAAAATGTGGAGATTTGGTTTATAAGACCCAGCAACACATTTCTCTGATTTTGTTTCACAAAGTGGGTTATTGGAATACTCACTCTATAGATGTGTGTGTTTGTGTGTATTTAGGAGCACAACGTGGAAAACGGTGGAGGCAGCCACGTGCTGTCTGATTGTGAAGACTTCAAACAGGGGCAGTCTCGGATCAGCCGGCTGGAGAGACAGGCCCGAGACTTCCTCAATGCTGTGTTCCACAGAAAAGGTGAGACATACCCACTCCACATCATTCCCTTTAACCATGGGCGGTTCTAGACAGGCGCCAACTGGGGCCAGGGCCCCTCTAGAACTTGTCCTGGCCTCTGCTATGGCTCCTGTACTGAAGACATAGTACTAAATCAATTTCTTACGATATGCAACAGTAACAGATTGGTACTGTGGGCCAATTTTATTTTTTGCCATTACAGTTTTATTTTGACAATAAATTAAAAATTAATGGTTGCATTTCAAGCTTCAGCCATGTTGAGATAGGATCAGGGGTCTGCAACCTGCAGCTCCACAGCCACTGTATTGCCCTGTTGCATTTGTTTCATTCTTTTGTTTGTGCCCCCATGAAAAAACCCTGTCCCTCCTGGTGAATTTGGTCGAGAATCGTCACTGCCTACCACAGCACATCCATTCATGGAAATATTGAAGATGGTAAACTTTTCACAAGGTCTAACCCAAAATTTCAATTAACTTCTAAGGAAAGATGAACTACATAAATACTCAAGACTTAGACTGAATACATGTCCATCCAGAATGCCAAATGAAGAATAAACTATAAAAGTTGTGCCAAGATTTGAAAAAGCTGTCTGAATGAAACAAATCATGAACATTTTCTTTGCTTTTTGATGACAAATCCTAAAACCTTCTACAATGCTTTAAAACATTATCAAACCACTATGTGAACATAGAAGAACTTTATGTTCATATCAGTTTACTCTGAACTGTTGTTTAGACCCTTTTTTTCACAACCGTTGACAGCCTGGTTCTGTAATGAAAAATGATCAACCCACCCAGCGGTGGTACAGGGATCAAGTCCCAGCCCGTTGACCTTTGCTACATGTCTTCTCCTCTCTCTCTCTCTCTCTCTCTCTCTCCACCCCATTTTCAGTCAGTCAACTTATAAAATAGTGCCACAAAATACCAAATGCAAAACATGCTCATCATTGGCAAAAAGTATGCCAAAATTAATCGGCCCTGAAAGGAGCAGGTAAAACCAGATTCATTGAATACATTTACTAAACAAATGTCTACTAAAATAAAAATAACTATAGTTAATATTTTCTTTGTATAAAAGCTAATAATATTTCAGATTTTATGTGATGGCTTAAATTGAATATATTTCTAAAGAATATGAAGTTATATCATAAAAAGTAACAAATAATTCATCAAGCAAAAAGTCCAAAATTCTTACAGAACTTATGTAGTTGGCATATCTGTCTCAACGCTGCAGTTAGAACAGAACTAATAAATATTTCCTTATGTGCTGCCCTCGTGCCAACAGGCGCCAGTGTACATGTTTATCAAACAACGTTTTATGTGTTCCAGATAGAGTCTGTTTCTCTGTTTAAATATAGCGCCTCCACAGGTAGTTCTGCCTGTGTGGTTGAAGCCAGATTGATTAGGACTTTAATTGGACCAATATTTGTTCCGCCGTGCACCTTAGCCTCAGGGCAGAACTTATGTTCTTAGTTTAAATGGGATTAAAACCTTGATGATGTTTATGAAGAATGGTAGCATTAATGTTAGCACAGGTTGTCTTTACAAGAGATAACACAGGCTGTGTAACTTAACATATGTCTGATATCGGAGATTATAAAACCTCACAGGAAAGATAAAAATCACTGAATGTTTAAGCTCCTTCATTGACATTCTTTTTATTTCCAAGTCACCTTGTCAGTAGAGACATATTTTCAACATGGAGGCATCTACTTATGACCTCCTGGTAAAATCTGTAGCTTTCCCTTTTTTACAACAACTCCCATCAGTTGGGGCGAGCCTTCGCCTCAGCTTTGCAGGGTGGCAGTAGGTTCCTTATTTCAAACATCTCTGCCAAAGGAAAAAAAACACATATTTATCTAGTTTCTGACTGACATTTTGGCTCCTCTGGCAGCTTTTCTTTGTTTTTATAGCAACACACACAACACTTTTATCATATAGGAAGGCAGGGGAATACTGCAGAGATTATTTGACTCATCAGAAAGCTGCCTTTCTATTGAATTTGAGGATTGTTCTACTTTCAGGACCTTCCAATGATCAATGATTTTCAATGATTTTCTCCTAAAAGTAGGAGAGGATAGTAAACACAAATCACAATGTGTAGTTAGGTTCACCCTGCAGCATGAAGCTTTCTATGCTTGTTAGGGACAACACTTCGTTCTACTTGATGTTCCACGACTTTATGTTAACAGCATGTTTTCTACTTTGAAAGACTTGTAGCAACTAAAATCAATCAATCAGGGGCACGGTGCTGGTGGTTTAGGGGTTAGCGCACGAGCACATATAGAGGCTATAGTCCTCGAAGCAGCTGTCCCGGACCCGGCGACCTTTGCCGAATGTCTTCCCCTCTCTTTGCCCCTCCTTCCTGTCTGCCTAATATGAAAAATAAAGGCCTCTTGTGCCTTTATTTCTGAAAACATTTCTAAAACAATTCTAAAAAAAAAAAAATCAATCAGATCAATCAATAAATCAGATAGGATAAAAACTGTACTTAGCCTGATTAAATAAAAAAATCTAAAGGTTTCAGAACAATCAGTTATTAATATATTAAGCAGAAAAAGACAGATGAATCTGGAGCAGTAAGAAGTGTTTTATTCTGCAAACATCAAACACAAATACTTATATAGTTAGTACAGTAAATCAATTAAATTTTTTTTTTCAATTCAGTTTATTTATTTATATAGCGCCAATTCACGACACATGTCGTCTTAAGGCACTTCACAAAGTCAGATTCATCCATTCCAATTAATCCTAACCATTGAACAGTGCAGACAGATTCAGTTATTTTTTCAAATTGGATAAAAAGTTTTTCTATCCAAGGAAACCCAGCAGATTACATCAAGTCAGAGATTTGTAGCATTCCCTCCTCCTGGATGAGCATGTAGAGACAGTGGACAGTCACTGGCGTTGACTTTGCAGCAATCCCTCATACTGAGCATGCATGTAGCGACAGTGGAGAGGAAAAACTCCCTTTTAACAGGAAGAAACCTCCAGCAGAACCAGGCTCAGTGTGAGTGGCCATCTGCCACGACCGACTGGGGGTTTGAGAGAACAGAGCAGAGACACAAAGAGAACACAGAAGCACTGATCCAGAAGTACTTTCTATGGGAAGGAAAAGTAAATGTTAATGGATGTAGCTCCTTTAGTCGTTTCATTTAGAAAGAAAGAACAGATAAACTTTGAGCCAGTTTTCAAGGATAGAGTCTGAAAGAGAGCACATATAATTAGTTACAGTAAAAGCTCAGTCAATTGCCATGTCTAGGAGAGAGAGAGGGTTAAACACTGAAAGACAGGGCCAAGTGTATCATTTGTAGAAGGTGAGCATTAAGTTGTTGCCAGCAGAATCTTGGACAATGCCCCTCTCCAGAAAGGTTTCACAGGTAGACACAGAGTCAGGCCAGGTGTAGCTCCTAGGAAGAGAAAAGAGAGAGAACATAAAGTTAAAAGCTGAAATAACAGCAAATAATGCAAAATTGGAGAGTAGTGTGAGNGAAGAGGGTGAAAGTGGTCATTATGTCCTCCAGCAGCCTAAGCCTATAGCAGCATAACTACAGAGATAGCTCAGGATAACCAAGGATAAGCCACTCTAACTATAAGCTTTATCAAAAAGGAAAGTTTTAAGCCTAGCCTTAAAAGTAGACAGGGTGTCTGCCTCACGGACTAAAACCGGGAGCTGGTTCCACAGGAGAGGAGCCTGATAGCTAAAGGATCTGCCTCCCATTCTACTTCTAGAGACTAGGAACCACCAGTAAATCGGCAGTCTGAGACCGAAGTGCTCTGTTAGGAACATATTGAACAATCAGATCTCTGATGTATGATGGAGCTAAATCATTAAGGGCTTTATATGTGAGAAGGAGAATTTTAAATTCTATTTTGGATTTAACAGGGAGCCAATGAAGGGAAGCTAAAATAGGAGAAATATGATTTGTCTTTTTAATTTTCATCAGAACTCTTGCTGCAGCATGTTGAAACAGCTGAAGGCTTTTAACAGCATTTTGTGGACATCCTGTTAGTAAAGAATTACAATAGTCCAACCTTGAAGTAACAAATGCATGGACTAGTTTTTTAGCGTCACTCCTGGATAGGATATTTCTAATTCTGGCAATGTTCCGGAGGTGAAAGAAGAAAATCCTAGAAACCTGTTTAATATGGGATTTAAATTACATGTCCTGGTCAAAAATAACATCAAGGTTTTTTACTTTATTACAGGAGGTCAATTTAATGCCATCCAGGTAAAGTGATTGACTAAGCAGTTTCTTTTTTAAAGACTCCGGTCCAAAGACAACAACTTCTGTCTTGTCTGAATTTAGAAGCAGAACATTTAAAGTCATCCAAGTTTTTATGTCTTTAAGACATGCTTGTAGTATGTCCAACTGGTTGGGCTCATCAGGATTCATGGATAAGCAAAGCTGAGTATCATCAGCGTAACAATGACAATTTATCCTATGCTGCCTGATAATTTGACCTATTGGAAGCATATATATAGTAAAGAGAATTGGCCCAAGTACTGAACCCTGTGGTACTCCACAATTAACCCTGGAGTTTA
>JAHUTJ010068395.1:0-11200 GCA_036250325.1 Characodon lateralis
TTGTCCATCATTCTATTCTCTTTATTTTATTTTACTTTTTTAAATTACCTCTGTTGTTTGATTTTATCATTTGATTTGTTTTTCTGTGTCTGTATCTGTGTTTATTTGCTTTGTGATTGTATTGTAAATGTATGTACAGAGCTTCGAGTGTGTCGTTGCTGAAAAGCGCTATACTGTATAAATAAACTTACCTTACCTTGCCTTACCCTGCATGTGGTAAAAGAGTTTGCTGCCCTCTAGCGGAGGTTTAAATGAGCGTCTACTGAATCGCCTGTTGCAATTTCAATTAGAGCACTGTGCGGAGAAAATCCGTATATTTACATTTCCTTTATTGCTCTGAAATACCTCTGCTATAGGGTTTCATGTGTCACACCCCTTTCCGAGCTGAATGTTGTTTTTACACAGCGTTGGAAAAATACAGTGTTTGTTATATTTTGTTTTCCGTTAAAACGCTCAGCTTACATGAAATAAAATAGATTTTGGTATTAGAAACGTGTGTACAAATTGAAAATACAGTTTTCTATACATTACATGCTGTAGCTATAACAATGATCCATTATACCCTAAAAATATTTACAATGCAAAGCCATCCTATGCCTTTAAATTCCTAACTGACCTCAGTGATAATATGTAGATAATAGCAACTGCAGTTGCACATTTACCAATGATGCCTTTTGTCAATACATGCGTTCTGAAAACAGAAAAGATGCATTAAAGCATCTATAAGAGTTTTTTTTTTTTATATATGAGGTAAAAAGGTGACATAATAGTCTAAATTGTACCACAATGCTTGTCACAAGATGCCATGTGCAAAACGAATGTTAGAAACTGTTTCTTCACTTTCCTAAATGTGTGGTGTTTTAAAAGTCAGTTGTAAACATTTAACATAAGTGTTGTTTTGATGCGGAAAAGAGGTAATCTCAAGATCCAACTAATTATAATACAAAAATTATTTCTGTTTTCATAAATGTGGGATTGTTATTCATGCTTAATAGAAATCTCAAAAATATGTAAACACAAAGAAATAAGCACACTCAATAAACAATACCAATCTTTACCCAGCACTGACTCTAAATGGAGAGTTGGAAAATGAAAATCAAACCCACAGATGAGATCAGTCACTTCTTTCTTCAGTACCTCAAACATTTATCCTGCAAAACTACATTCTGATCAAGATAAGCAGTTAAAATGTGAGGCATCATCTTTTGCTTTCCCATGTAAGGCTAGCCTGGTCACCAGGCCAGTGAAATGTACTGCAGTGTGAAGATAAGCACGAAAAAGAGAGATTCGAATGAAACAAAAAGAGTGACAAAATGTGATTGATTAAACTTAACCACAGTTTATTTGGGAAATTGATCAGAAATCAAATTACCGTTGTCTGAAGCTTATAGATGTGTCTATTATATATTTACTTTTAGACTGTAGTTTGCACACTTTAAAGACAGTTAAAATAAAACACTTCAAGGGTAATAGTCTATACTTTATTACAATAATATTTTTACATAATTTTCAATGTGATGTGGACTGATTGTTAATATTATACATTCGTTATTATACAGAGTATCGAGTGATAACATGTCTGTGTAACAATAGATTTGTTAATACTGATACTATCCAGTGGTGTACATATAGCTTAGTTGTTTTGCTGCTGGAGGATGGAATACTAATAAACACCTCTGGAGGAAGAGTCTGATAAATAAATGCAAACATAGATGAATTAATAACAAAAAACACAAATGAACACGGGCTGCACGGTGGTGCAGTTGGTAGCACTGTTGCCTTGCAGCAAGAAGGTCCTTGGTTTGATTCCCGTCCAGGGGTCTTTCTGCATGGAGTTTGCATGTTCTCCCCGTGCATGCGTGGGTTCTCACCGGGTACTCCGGCTTCCTCCCACAGTCCAAAGACATGCCTGTTAGGTTAATTGGTCTCTGAATGAGTGTGTGCATGCTTGTCTGTGTGTTGCCCTGCGATGGACTGGCAACCTTTCCAGGGTGTACCCCGCCTCTCACCCATAGACTGCTGGAGATAGACACCAGCTTCTCCGTAACCCACTATGGAATAAGCGGTAGAAAATGACTGACTGACAAATGAACATACTAAAATACCTGTGAAAAGTTGCTTTAAGTGATGATATGTATAGACATTTTAATAAATTAGAATATTACTGAAAGGTTTACACATTTCAGTAACTCAATTCATTAGGTGAAAAACGTTTTATAGACACAGACTGATGTTTTAAAGCCTTTATTTCTGTAAGTTATGATGATTTTTCTGCTTACACTAAATGAAAACAAACATGACATTTAAGAGTTTAGAATATTACATCAGACCAATAAAAACTATTTTGATACAGAAATGGCTGCTTAATGAAAAGTATGTGTAACACCAGCTTAAAGGTTGTTACTCTCAAAAAGTACTTTTAATCTGACAAACAAACCTTTTGGATCACATATTATAATTTACTGAATATTGAATATTCATTGATAGTATGTGTCAGTGCTTATGTTTTAGAAGATTAGAAAAAAAAAAGCAAAACAAGAAGAAGTATTAACAATTACATGTTACGTAGGTTACAAACTGTCTAATTATTTGTATAAAAAAGCCTGGCTTGCAGCTTTAACCTTCTTTTCATTTGTATGATCAACATTACCCTCTTTTAAAGATTGCCATAGAATATTATGTAAGATTTTTTTTAATATTCTTTATTAATGCCATTATTAACTTAATGATTTTCAGATATTTTTCTTTGTTTAGAAAAAAAAAAAGTTGATTTGTTTTTTTTGTTTTCTATATGCAAAGTGGATTTTTCTTCCCTAAGGAGTGAGGAGGGTGCTAATTTTCCAACCATGAGAATGTTAATAATTGGCAGAAATATATTGATTCTGATCGTTTTTGTTTTAATTTTGAAGCCAAGTAGAAAGTAACAGGTTACACTCTTGAGGAAATTTCAAAAATAAAAATTAAACATGAATGTGAAAAAATATTAAAAAGTCAAATTAATCTCAAAAAGCACAAACTGGCCAAAGTTCATCAAAAAAAATCAAGCAACTAACTGCATCAGTAAAAATTCATTGGCTTACAATTGTAAATGAGTTGAACTCATAATTCTTAAAAAGAGAGAAAAAAACTACAATTTCCCCATATTCATGACGACATTAACACAACTAGCATGCGTGGCTGGGCCGAGCAGAGCATCTTCCTGCATAGAGAATCCAGGAAACGGACGCCGCCAACAAATACGTTAAGTTTAATAATGATAGGGCAGTCTGCGGCGGAAACAAGGCTAATTATCTTTCAAATTAAAAGTCTGTAATCTCTCGCTGAGCGATGACAACAGAACATGAGAGCAGAATTATGCATAGAAATGTTTACAATATAATTAAAACTACGTTTATATCATACTTTCCATTGTTTTTTTTTTTTTTTTTTTTTTTTGTGAGTTTCGCCTTTAGTTTGAAATTACAGCGGAAGGTTTGATAAGTGGCTATGCTAACTTGACCCTTGTCCGCTAACTTCAGTGTGGTCAGCCAACCGGAGCATGAGATCCGTGTTGTGTCCATTTTACCTCGGTGGTGTCAAACGGCAAACGTGTCGTCTCGGGCGTGAAGATATAGTCGGTATTTTTTGGTTTATTTTAATTTCAGTTTGTCTGAAACGGAAACGCTTCCGTTCAAGAACAGCGAGGTCCTCTATCCGTATCCCACACCTCCTCCGCTAGCGTCCTGTGACAGGGCTTCTGTCTATGATGTGATTGTGAATAACTGCTGCCGAGGGAAGTTATAATTGACATTATCACAGCTGAATGGCTGCAGCACCGGCATGTCACGGTTTGCTTCACGCCCGGGTGCTCTTATTCCGATAGCCGTTTGAGTTCCGCGTCGGGAGGGACCGCTGCTTTTTGCTGGCGGATTGAGAGAAGAGACCGCATCCGCAACACTTTAGTTCAACGTCAGAAAAACAACAACACAAGATGTCTTTCTTCAATTTTCGGAAAATATTCAAGCTGGGGCCAGATAAAAAGAAGAAGCAGTATGAACACGTACACAGAGACGTGAATCCGGAGGAAATTTGGGAAATTATTGGTGAGCTCGGAGATGGCGCTTTTGGGAAAGTGTACAAGGTAAGTTAAGGCGTTGCGTTACATCCGCTTTCTAGTTTTAGCCCCATTTATAAAGACTCGCATAGATCTGGCTACTGGTTGTTGAATGGAAGTGATCGAGCTGCTCAGTAATATCAGCTTAGCCTTTGCTCGGGCCATAGTCTCATTAGCTAAGGCCAGCAGCTAAATATTTCTTATAAAATCAATTCTGCCAAAGTTAGCTGCAGTTCTAAACTGTGGCCTGCTTTCCTGTTACAGGATATAAAGAAACGTTTTTCTTTTTATAGGTCTAAATCAATCTAAATCACATATTTGCCTTTTTAAACATGAATGACATGTGCTTGGTGAAGATTATGGAAGGCGTGGTTCACAGCCATTGGAAAAAAAAAAACCACACTGACCCAAGAATGTAATCGTTAAAGACTGTTACTAGAAATCAAAGAGCTCATAACAAACAGAACAGGACAGGTGTTTTCTGAAGTCACATCCCTTGTAATTTGGCCTTTCATAGAATGCAGTTTGTTTATGCCATACACTGTTGCAGGTATTAATCATTGTTAGTCTCTTGCCATTCTCGCTCTGTATCTATTTCACCAAAACAGAAGAAGAAGCTCCGAAGAAATGACCTTTGACCGTGTATTAGCTGTTGCTGGGTTATTGGTATTAAAGTTACCGTTTCATAAACACTGAAGTTAATCTACATTTTCATCACTACTCTCTTCACCATCCCAATGTATTCTTCAGTTTCTCGGAAGATGGATGACCTTGAGCTATGTCAGGTGCGGACAAAAAAAACTGGGTTGACACGTTGCAATTCTCGGCCTTCTCAGCTCAAATCTAGAAGATTTCTGGTCGTGAGTGTAACAAACAACCGATGTAGAGCTCTCTGGACTAAAGATGACGTATCCAAAACATGAAGCGGTGTCAGACATTTTCAGAGCTAATCGTGCGGCGTAACATCAACAGATGTTTGACTTTTTTTTCCTCTTTTGCCCATCCATGAGCACCTCTACAACTGTCATTTTACTCAGTCTCACTTTGTTTTTGGTTGTTTTGTTTTTTTTCCAGAATCTACCTGTTATAATAGGAGGGGTAACACCGGTAGCTTGCAGTCCATTTATTGTTTGACTAATATTTTTATTGAATCTTTCTGATACCGCAGTAGCAACAAATTGAGAAGTCTGCCATCTTCCTTCATACACCATCACAGGACTTTCTGTTAAGATATTACATTTTCCACCTCACACAGTGAACAGTGTAGAGTTTTAAGAAATTTTAAGCCTCAACGTGGTGCTTTTTGAAATGACGATATTGTACACATTGATATTGTTATGTTGGTTTGGATACAATATATTGCCCAGCTCAAATTTCCATGATTTAAAGAATCGGCAGATCACACTTCAAAAAATGAAATGCTAAAAAGAAAAAATACCGGAAATCTGTATTGGCCAGGAAAAGCTTGATTGGAAGATTTAGAGATTTTGTATTTTTCTTGCGGCAGTTTGTATAATAGTTTAATTTTCTGTTTTTAAATAAAAGCAAATAATAAACGCTTCGGATTAAAATGTTTGTACCAATGCCATAATACAGTCGGTGGTGTTTTTTTTTTGTTTTTTTTTAGTTTATCATATACTTCTCCACTTCATCATACCATGAGAATCTCATTCCAGCCCATCCCTGGCTGTCGCTTTAATCGGTAGGCTGGATATCACATGTGACCTCTGCTCGGTTCTGTAACTTTCCAGGTTGTTTTGCTCTGAGAGATTTTTTGTCTCACATCTTTGGAAGATGGTAAAACTCCTTTGAAATGACTTCCAACCAAGGCCCTGAAGAGTGACATGCAATACATGACTTTATGTGAAGTGCCACCTTCTCTGTGTGTGCCGCCCATGTAGATCCTTCCTTCCCGAAACTGGTGTGTATAAATAATCCAGTTAATTATCCATTTAAATTTTCATTTGCCTTTATTTGTTTCCTACCCGTATTAGCTGGTTGGCTAACTGTAAGGGAAATCAGAGGGCTTTATAGTTTTAGCTGCTTAAGCTGCGAAGCAGACAAAATACAATACGACAGTATTGTTCCATTTACAGAACTGCCTTTATCAGATCACATTATTATTCTCATCAGTTGTTTCACAGGCCTTTGATGGTTGCCTCCGTTAGGCGTGGTGGGTTTGGCTCCCTGCAAAGTGTGAATCAGCTGTTTAAAAGAGTCACAAAGGAAAAGGAAAGCACCCTTAATTCAGCCATGTGTATAGTACACGTTGGACTGTACCTTACAAAGTAAAGAGGTGTGACATTTTTAGGTCTTAATACGAACTACTGTGTTGTTTACACAGTGATTCATTTCACATGCTTCAATCAGTGTTCATATTCAGAACTAAGAAAAATAAGCTTTCATCTGTTAGACTTTAACTGAGGTTTCTCAAGGCGGTTGGGTTAAAATGCTGCGTTCACGCCGACCAAAGGAGACCCAGTTCTGTGTATTTCTCAGATTCTGCAAATATATTAGGCAGGTTCTGTTAAACAGGCGGCAGTCGGTGTGAAAGGACAGAGCTGGGGGACACGTCATGTCAGAAAGTGTAAATATAGGGTCTGACACAGCAGTCAATGTTAACACTCCTTTTTTTGTCTTTTTCCACTGACACTGTGTCTGTATCCATAAGCATTACATTCAAGGCTGGCCTTAAAATAACTTTTAAAATGGCTTCCACTTGTTCATAGATGTCTGGTCATTTTTGCTACCAGCACCTTCTGGGTAAATGTAGGTTATATGCCTTTAGATCATCGTTTGATGATTAGTGGGCTGACTTTAGGTGTAACAGAGTGAAAGGAAATAAAAAAGAATATAGCTTACTTCCTACTTGTTTTAGTCTAACTTAATGAAATCAGTTTGGGTTGTCTATGTTTGGGGCAAAAGATAACGAGGTGTCTTGTAAATGGTTTGATTTATTTCTGCTCATCTATTTAAAAAAATATTTATCTTGTATTTTTTAAAGATATTTTTCAGCACTAGAGGCCTTCATTTTTTAATAGTAGACAGACAGGAAAGAGGGGCAAAGAGAGAGGGAGACATTTGGCAAAGGTCGCCGGGTCCGGTACTCAAACCTGGGACGGCTGCTACGAGGACTATAGCCTCTATATGTGGTTAACCCCTACGCCACCAGCCGTCACGCCATCTTGTATTTTTTATTTGATTGTGTTTAGTAAGCAGTTATGTTGATGTGGTCTTCAAAAAGGCTTTCTGTTTTATGTGAAATTCCTGATGTAGATCAAATATTTTACTCAGTAAAATATAGTTATTAGTCTTTTTGTCAGCAACCACCTTCAGAAATACATTTAACAATACAGGTGCATCTCAGTGAATTAGAAAACAGGTGAAAAGTTAACTTTCAATATTTTAATTCAGTTACATTCACACTATACAGATTTATAAAATAGAGTGTCATATTTCAAGTATCATTTGTTAACTTTTAGTTTCAATTATTGTTAAAGCTTGTGGCTAAAGACACCTCGGAATGTTTTTTTTAGTAAGTTATTGCATTTTACATTTTAAAAGAGATTTTTGGAAAATGCATTTCATGTCATGTCCTACCTTTCATTGTATCCAAGAATATTAATGAAAAATTAAGTGGAAGGAAAAAGTGTGTTAGAAAAAAATGCACAGCAACCGGGATAACAGCCACCGTGAGAGCAGACTGGTCTCCTCCATGTCACACCGCGGTAATGGAGTCATTTATGCAAAAGGAGCCATGACAAATGCATAATAATCAAGATTAACTGAAATAAACAGTTGAAATGTATCACTCTGTGTGTAATGAGTCTATATAAAATGGGTTTAACTTTATGAATTGAATGAATGAAATAAATCCCATTTTCAATGATATTCTGATTGCTTGTGATGCACCTGTGCATCCATTTAATGCAATCCTCTTTCTGTCTTACACATTCGGTATGTTCCATATTTGAACTGTTTTGTTCATGTGTTTTCTAGGCTCAAAACAAGCAGAACGGGACCCTTGCAGCTGCTAAGGTTATTGACACCAAGACAGAAGATGAATTGGAGGATTACATGGTGGAGATTGACATCCTGGCGTCCTGCGATCATCATCACATTGTCAAACTGCTGGATGCTTTCTATTTTGAAGGCAAACTTTGGGCAAGTTACACAGTTCCCTGAACGGTCTTGAACTGTCCTTCCTTCTGGTGAAACTTTTAATTGGAGCATCTTGTTTTTGTTTTGTTTTTTTGGAAATTTAACTTAATTAAGTTTGAGAGTCATCCTTGTTAACTAAAGATGATGATTTTTATTTTTACTCAGCATTAAGGCAAAACACTGAGATTTTCTGACATTACTTTAGGATCTACATTTTCATCCAGCTATGTCTTTGTAAGCTGTGAGTCCAGTTTGAATGTGTGGTATGTAGATCTCACTCTGAGCACTAAGAGGCCCCAGAGCAATTACATCCTGTCAGGTGGTGTCATGTGACTGCCCCTTGTGGACCGGCCACGGCTATAGGAAAATAATGGGTTGGTTTTGGTGGCTGGAGAAAGTGCCTGTGAATAATTCAGAGATGCATGCAGGACATGTCTCTGGAGCCTGTCTCTTAAGCAGCTTGATTAATGCTTAACTGCCTCTGCTTTGTCTGGGTCGCTCAGTTAATGTGTGATTTATTCTTTACTTTGGCTGTGGGGTTTAAGTTGGCAGATTTTAAGTTGTGCATATAGTAACTAAATTATTTAGTGAAAGCGAGATTGCCAAGGCATTATGGCCTATTATTAGCACCAATGCAGAACAGGTCTAAACACTGTTCATTGTTGGAATCCAAAAATAGAGTGCAATGCTCAATTCCAGTTTATTTATATTTTAATCCATCTGGTGCAAAATACTGCCAAGTACCATGAGACCAAGCTTAATAAAGCCAGGTTAATCAAATTAGCCTCTATGTAGTATGTATTATTTTTGGCAGATTTACTTCATTTGTAAAATATATAAATGTTAGCTGTTTGCCATAAACAGATCAAGCAAGAACAATTCAAATAGCTCTTCACAAGTAATGTTATGAGCAGTTTGTCCATAATTGCTCATTTTAACGTCCACTGCAGTCTCAAAATTATTCAATCTCTTTATATTTTACTGTTTAGTAGGGTGCCCCACTTGCTGTGACAACCTGCAGCAAATATTATTCATACACTAGCTTCTGACAGTGTTCCTGAGGAATCTTAGCCCACTCCTCTAAGGCAAAGGTCTCAAGTTCATCAGTATCTTTGGATTGGTGTGCTGCAACTGCCTTTAAAGGTTGTTCCAGTCAGGCATCTTTGATGGGCACTTTGGTGTCTTTCAGGGCTTTTTCTTAAACAAAGCCTTGGTGGACTTTGAGATATGGTTGGGATCATTGTTCTGGTGAAGCTCCATTGAAGCTTCAGCCACCTTAAAGACGGCCTGACATTTTCTACCAAGAGAAACCGCATGGTGTGCTTTTAAGCAGATGCTTCATTCTTCCCCCTCCAGAAATACCACTGATCCATGAGGCGGTAAAGTTCCAGTTTCAACTCATTTCTCTACAGAACGAAACCTCTTTGTCTTCGTCAGAGAGACAGCCGGGGCAAAGAAACTGTCGCTATGGCAACTGGTTTAAACAGTTTGTTTGCAGAATGTGTGCTAGCTGCCTTTTTCCTGACCCTAGACATGTACGAGTCCTTGATAGAGGGAAGGTCATCTCAGGTGATCTTCTCTGCAGACCTAATTGTTCATTGTAGTTTGGACCTGTCCTGTTTTGTGGATGAGCCAAACCACACTGAGATGGATGTGCCCAGGAACTGACTCAATAATAGCAGCGTAGAAGATGAGCAGCAGCTCCTGTGGAAAGTTGTACTTCTTGATTTGCCACAGGAAATACAGTCTGTGTTGGGCCTTCTTCCAAACAGCATGTATGTGTGAGGACCTCAGATCTCAGGTCTCTAGAATGGGTGGTTCCAAGGAACCGGAAGTAATCCACAGAGCACACAGTGTTGTTGAGGATAGTGAAGGGAGACAGGGTAGGGGGTGTTTTCCAGAAATCCACCATCATCTCCACTGTCCTGAGCGGGTTAAGCTCCAGGTGATTCTGACTGCACCAGTGAACCAGCCTGTCCACCTGTTTGGATGAAGACTCATCAGTGTTCTGGATCAGACCAGACCAATAACAGTGGTGTCATCTGCAAACTTCAGGAGTTTCACAGATGGGTTTGCTGAGATGCAGTCATTTGCGTACAAAGAAAAGAGGAGTGGGAAGATGTCACACCCCTGAGGGGCGCTGGTGCTGATGGTTCATGTGCGGTACAAGATGTTCCCCAGCCTCACTTGCTGCTTCCAGTCAGTCAGGAAGCTAGGGATCCACTGACAGGTGGAGGCTGGCACTGTGGGCTGAGTGAGCTTCTGTTGGAGGATCTCTGGGTTGATGGTTTTGAAGGCAGAGCTGAAGTTTACAATAAGGATCCTGACGTATGTCCTTGGGTGGTCGAAGTGGTGCAGGATGAAGTTTAGACTCAAGATGACATCATCTGCCAAACAGTTTGCCCAGCAAGCAAGCTGCAGGAGGTCCAGCAGGGGACCTGTGATGTCCTTCAGATGCTCTAACAGCAGCTGCTCAAAGGACCGAGCAAACAGGTCGGCAGATGATGCTGTCAACGTAGGTCTACACTTCATCCTGCAACACCTCGACCGTCTAGGGATGTACGCCAGGATCTGTGAAACTCCTGAAGTTTGCAGATGACACCACTGTCATTGGTCTGATCCAGGACGGTGATGAGTCTGCATACAGACAGGAGGTGGATCGGCTGATACCCTGGTGTTGTCAGAACTACCTTGAACTCAACCCGCTCAAGACTGTGGAAATGGTGGTGGACTTTCAGAGAACACCACCCCATACACACCCCTCACCATCCTCAACAACACTGTGTCAGCTGTGGACCACTTCAGGTTCCTAGGAACCACCATCTCTGAGGACCTGAGATGGTCCTCACACATAGACACTGTTCGAAAGAAGGCCCAGCAGAGACTGTACTTCCTGAGGCAACTCAAGAAGTTCAACCTTCCACAGGAGCTGCTGGTCATCTTCTA
>JAHUTJ010068397.1:0-11190 GCA_036250325.1 Characodon lateralis
GAAACCTTCATAATATGAGCTATAACAACATTTAATTTCCCTTTGGGATTAATAAAGTATTTTTGAATTGAATTGAATTGAATTGAATTGAATTGAATTGAATTGAATTGAATTGAATTGAATTGAAGAAACAACCCCATTGCCATGGCAAAGCATCATAACAAATGTCCAAAAATAGAAAGTATTAAGAAAAATCCTCCAAGCTGAACAGCATCCACACCGGAGTGGACCGCCATCCAAAAAAAATCAACTGTATCCACCACAAGAGGAATAGTTCCCAAAAAAGAATAAATCAGAATCAAAAGTAACAGAGCTACTCCAACCTGCTGCCACCTTGAGCGGCGCAATTCTAGAATTTCTGACCAGCAGTTCTCAAATGTATTTACAACCAACACCATTCAGTGCCTTTTAGACCAAGATTTTAAACTCTCTCCTTTTACAAAAAGAGAAAAAGTGGTGTGATTTAAAACATGGTGTATGATCCATTTTCCCAGTTTTGGTCAGGACACTGAAAGCAGAATTTTGATGAGCTACTACTTTCTAATTAATTTTTATACAAAGACCAGTAAAGATACCATTTCAGTAATGCAGCATACTAATAATAAAAGCATGGATGAGTATTTCTGTACCCTAATTTGACAGGAAACCCTTAATTTGGGCAACGTTTTTAAGGTAGTGGTAGGTTAATTCAAAGAATTTGGTTAAATTTGTGGTCTGAGCCAACTAGGACACCTATGTTTTTCCTATGATGTTTGGTGGAGTGCTAATTTCTATTCTTCTACTTTTAGAACCAAAATACATTGACTTCTTTCTTTTGTCAGGAAAGAAAAGATTAAGCAATTCTGACTTAAGATGAAGCAATTCTGACACATCCATCTATGGATATTTTGAAGACACTGACTCAGTCACTGTACTAGATTGTAAATGGTGATGCAGAATTGTACAGATGTGTGTTATCAGCATAGACATAGAAGGACTTCATAATCTGTTTTGGTGGACTGTGTAAATGTTGACTAAAAAAGGCCTGGGAATGGAGCCTTGAAGAGGAACTCTTGATGATACTTTGGTTTGCTCAGATTATATAATATTTATTCAGGATCATTAAAACGGATGTTCATAACTGAATTCTGACAAGTGTGAATAAACATGTCAGCTATCAAGAAAGCCATTATGTCTCTTTCACATAAATATTTAATACATTCTCAAACTATTATTTGCTCTTGCTGGCTTTTTTAGCCATAGATATAATCTACATCTGTTCTGCCCTACATTTTAAATTATTTATCTAAAAATGAACATTTCCATATTTCTCCTATGATTTTGACACATGAATCAGCATATAATAATGTCATCATAGTTACTTTGGATTCATATTATTGTTTGCTACAAGATATTAACTAGAGTAATGCATAGCAACAAAATAATTACAAATCACCAAAGTTATGTTTTTTTCAAAAGCAGACATAAATGAATTTTAACTTGATCTGAAAAAATTCTATATTTTTTGAGCTGATGAGATAATGACATAACGTTATTTTGTTTTAAGTTCAAGTCCAAAAACCTTTTTTTTTTATTTTTTTTTTTTTTATCTTTAATTAATCAAAGTCATTGTACAAACAACAAGACACATTTCAGTCACTGCAAGGATTGTGCATAGTGGAACAAGACTGATAAAAAACAACATTTATCATTCATTGAAGGGTCAGTTAGTTTGTTATGCTCTATCTGGTTAAATAGCTCAATTGCACATTTCGTTTTCATATAATTTAACGATTTGCAGTATAATTTAAATTCGTTATAGAAACCAATAAAGATGGGAGGGGAAATTAGAAACTCAGACTTATGAATGTGATGTTTTGCCATGAGAACTGAATTCACCAGCAGACTGTTCATCTTACTATCAAGGACAATGTCATTTAAAACATCCATCTGAGACAAACGATTAACAGCAACGTTATTTTTTTGACCAAACCATCATTGCAGTTGATTCCGGATTAAGAAAAAATTCGCATTCATAAAATATTTGATTTGTGGCTACTGTAATTGAGTTACAAAATACAGACATTAATTTTAAAGTTGAATCTGAGTCTGAGGAATTCATAAATGTCATTGATTAGTTTTAAATGAATTTCTTTCGACTTTAGCAATATCGGGAATTTTAGATAATCCGTTCTTAACATTTTAGTCTTAATGGGATCCATTTGTTTAAATTCCTTAATTCTACAATATTGATTATATTGGTTAACACGCGCAAGTAACGCGATAACTTACGTACTAACGCGTAATTTGACCAATGATTGGGCGAAGTGTCCATGAAGGCGGAGCCAAGAGAGGTGTCGCCTGACCGGATGATGACAGAAGTTTTAACCGAAGACAGTTACTTTTATCATGCGCTAATCTGTTATTTAAGCCGACAAGTTCACAGAATTCAGCCTTTGCCTTCTGTTGTCTTAATGAAATAGATAAAAAGGGAGCAGTGCCGGGTTGCTGTTTCCATCTGGAAACTTTTTTTTTTTTTCCCTTTTGGAAGAGGGATCCATAATTTGATCAGCGAGGAGTTTGGGGTAAAGCCCCACAGGGCTCACCGAGGCGCCGCTATGGGTAACCGGGGGATGGAGGACCTCATTCCCCTCATCAACAAACTGCAGGACGCCTTCAGCTCTATCGGCCAGAGCTGCAACTTGGATCTGCCGCAGATAGCGGTGGTCGGCGGGCAGAGCGCAGGGAAGAGCTCCGTGTTGGAGAATTTCGTTGGAAGGTTGTACAACCTGTGTCTGGTCTTTCCATGTTAATTCCTTGTTTTTAGACTGACTTTAGCTACTGTTGGTTTTTAATGGACACCAGCTCGCCAGCTCAGCAGTTGTTTAGGCTCCCTGTCTGTGTGTCCCTTCGAGTTTCCAACGTTTTTTTTCCTCCCAAACTGATTCTTCCCATTCTTGAGCTATTCACAGTCCATTCCTACGTAGTTTACGTATAAAAACAAATGTTGACCAGAGAACAGAAAATCGGTTAAATTAGTGTATAAATTCTTCAAAATTCACTTCAGTCAGGCAAGTCATAGGAACAAAAGGTTAGGTAGGTGTGACTTTCTGAATGTATGACTAATCTAATGCTGTCAGTGAGGGCCTCTATCAGCCATATCCTGTCAAACATTCACCAAACCTGCTTTATGGTAGGATTGCCTGGCTGTAAACACAGACCTCATGTCACATAGGTCACTGTTTGAATTTCAGGGGTGTGGCACAAAAAAGGTCACTTTGTAGTAGGTCCCTGGTAGATATAAGAGCTTATCATTCAGCCACACAAATAGAAACTGAGGTATAACCGTTTAGATCCTAAGCAATCTTGTGTTTATGCATGGGCCTGATTAAGGAAATCCTGACAAAGCACCAGAAACCAAACATCAATCCTGACTTTGTAGATTATTTTTTTGAGGATAGTCACAGAGGGATTGGTGCAAGGGGGAAACATCTGATTATTGCAGAATTTATGAGTTTTAATCTGAAGAAGCTTGGTGCATCAGCGTCTTGTTTCTCAACCTTAACTAAACCCCAGGGCCTGTGATGGTGAAAGTAGACTAGGCGCCCACTTCTCTGTGGTTTTTCCTGTCGCCTTTTGTTTCCGAGCCCCACAGCAGCCGCACAGGGAGACAGTGGAGGCATTGATGTGTCTGCACCCGGGTCGTCAGTCATGTCACCAGCTGCACTGTCGTGTGTATATGACACACTGGGTACCAGATAGCCACAAAGCTGTTAGCTGTTCCCATGTTTGGTAATCATGCAGGAACGTAATGCTGGCTTTATTGAGCAGCTCTGGGTTTCAGACTGCTGTTCTCCATCTTTATCATTTACAGAACCTTGGACATGTATTGCTACCCCTTTGAGTTTTCTGCATTTTGTCATGTTAAAACTACAAACATTTTGATGTTATTAGTATTTTATGCTGTACACATGTTAGTGCATAATTGTGAAGTAGAATGAAATTGATACATAATTTTCAATATTCCTTCTAAATAAAAATGAAAATGTAACATGCACTTTTATTTGTCTGCCTTCAGTCAGTAACATTATATAACCACCTTTTGTTGCAGTTACAGCTGCAGGTCTTTTATGGTTTCTGCCAGTTTTGCACTTTTAGAGACTGAAAGGTTTGTCAGCTCTTCTTCCAAATAGCTCAAACTCAGATTGGATGAGGAGCTTCTATAGACATCAATTTTCAAGTCTTGCCACAGATTCTCAATTGGATTCAGGTCTGGACTTTAACTGGGCCATTCTAAAACTTGGATGCGCTTTGATCTATACTTCAGTTTTGGTCATATCTGACCGGAGCAAATGATGGTCCACATGTTTGCTGTGTCCCCAAAATGGCTTGTGACAAACTGTAAATATGATTTATTAATGAGAGACACCAAGTGGGGGTTTGGTCGATGGAGGGACAAAATTAAATAAATAAATATGAAATAAATAAATGTGAATGTCCAATTAAATAATATATGATGGAACTAAATAATCAAATGTCATTTAAAGAAAATAAATACATTTTACATATAATATTTCACTCTATATAAATAAATAAAGAATGTTTGCCAGTCTCAGGCACTCTTATTTTGGGGGTCACAGGCTGAAAGTTAGGATAGTTAGGATTTATTTTCAGGGTATCAGAATAAATGGGGTGACTATAACTACATGCCACAGTAAAAATTATGAAAATCATGGATCATTTTCCTTCGACCCTACAATGATGTGCCACTCTGTGGTGGTCTGTCACAAAATATCCCAGTAAAACACCTTGACGGTTGTGGTTGTAGCATGGCAAAATATATAAATGTTTGAATTGGCATCAATACTTCTGCATGGCAATTTGCTCTTTTCAACTAAGGCTCAATCTGTGAAGTCACTTAACCCATTCAATAGACATTCATTTCTTAAATAGTATCTAATTTTTAAGGGTAATGTGGGAGAGTATTACTACGCCCTTATGTGAAATGGATTTAATAGACACTAAGTTTTTCAGTGGATAAATGAGGGAACTTGATTGTGTGCCCCAAGCCAGATGATTGGAAGCAGACCTGTAACTCTAATTATTGCTACTATTGATTTACGTCTTGTTGTTTAGCCTTTTATAAAGAGAATTGGTGACGTGGATTAGTGACGAAGTGATCTGACTGATCAACTGTTGTTCGTATTTATGCTACAGCGGCATAAGTGACTGAAGATGAGATGAAGAAACAGGATGGGAATCACACTTGTGCAACACCCTAACTGCTCAGTCAGCACTGAACTTCAGGAGCAGTGGGAACATATGTGCACGTGTTCCAGTAATGACCTTAGGGCATTTATGAAAGCCTTCTACTGTTTGTTCTTGTTGCTGTCTTTAGAATAAAATTCGGACCTCCCTTCTTACCCGGCAGTCAGACAGAGAGATGCGAGGGCAGTGACCTGGAAATGATCACAGTTGTATTGAGCAGAAGTTTCCATTCTGATGAGCGCATGTATAAAGAGATGGGGGAACAAAGGGACATGCTTCAGTTTAGTTCATTTATATAAAGTTAGTTTACCGCAAATATCGTTTCAGAGCACTCTAGGATTAAAACGGGTCCAGTTCACATGTAGTTATACACAATCCAGTTTGGTCCAGATACAATTCATATCAATCCAATTCGTTTCAGTAAAATCCAGTCATGATGCAGTCCCAATCAGATCTGATTACATACAGTTCAATTCACAAAGTACATTCAGATTCAGTGGATCCTTTTATGCGAGTTAGTAAAAAGTCGTCTATCTGAAGAAGCCCAGCTGACTGCGTTGAGTTGATGATGTGCGACAGTCCCTCATCCTAAACCAGCATGTGGCGACAGAGGAAAGGAACCACTCTTGACAGGAAGCAACCTGCAGCAGAACCGTCCTCAGCATTAGAGGCCATCTGTTTAAGCCTATGAGGAGGACAGGAAGGAGACCGTTTCAAAACACAGACTAACAAAGAGCCCGAAGAATAATGCCAGGAATAATTATATCACAGACTAAATCCAGAAAAGAGATGCAGCTAAACACAAAAACACTGAGCTGGCGGTACCTTCTATGTGAAAAAAATAAACAAATAAATAAACAGAAAAAAAAACGAGTAACTGACAGCTTACACCTTAGATTTCTGTTTAACAATCAGAGATCTATGTGTAAATCTCCATCTTTAGTTTGTCTGTTCACAAACTAAACTCTACTAATTTTTTTGCCGACAGGGACTTTTTACCCAGAGGATCTGGCATTGTCACCCGTCGCCCTCTCATCCTCCAGTTGGTTAACTGTAAAGCAGGTAAAGCAAAAAACTTTGGATTTACTTTAAAATGTAAATAAAAACAGTAAACCAGAACTTATTTATCATTTGGATCCTGAATTTATGGGAAAGCTGTTCAAACACTGCATTGAGCTGCTTGCTTCAAGCTGTTAGCCGATAATGAGCTGCATTATTCTCTTCCTTTTAGCATAGATGTAGCGTTGGGCTGTGCTATGAGTCAAATGTATTGTTTTATGTTCTATGTAATTGATAATAATACTCTGTAGGCATATACCTAATAGATCTTAATACTTAATTTTGTAATTCATTTAGTTTTTGTTATTTTGATATATTGTGTAGTTTATTTCCAGTTTAGTATTTTATTTTCCAGAGATTGTTGAAGTACAATATAATGCAGATTTTATGTGTTTATTTTTCATATATTATCCTTTATTTGAATTAATACACAAAATTTAATGTTTGAGGCAATTCACTATCCTTCAAATACAATACACAATTTTTCCACACTTAATTAGCAAAATTATTTAAAATAATTCTAATTTTAATATTCACCAAATGAATGGTGTTTATGATCTTTTTTTTCCTATAACTGAGCCGCCAGTTACCGGCTCAGGTTGTAGTTTGGAGTTGTATTGTACTGGCATTGACAATCAGTTAAACTTATAGACTTGTTTTTTCACATGTGATTTCTGAGTGGCTGCTACTCTGAATGTTTTGCTCTGTTTTTATTTTGTGTATTTATGCTCGCTGCTGTCCTAACACCTTGTTTCTTCATGTAGAGTATGCAGAGTTCCTTCACTGTAAGGGACGCAAGTTTGTGGATTTTGATGAGGTCCGCATGGAGATTGAAGCAGAAACCGACCGGCTCACCGGGTCCAACAAGGGGATCTCCCCCATCCCCATCAACCTCCGTGTCTACTCCCCCAACGGTGCCACATCCACACATTAAAACAATTATTCCGTTTGCTTAAACTCCCTCTGGCTGATTTCAACTTTGCCTTCTTCTCCCTCTCTTGTCAGCGTTGAACCTGACCCTGATTGACCTGCCCGGGATGACCAAAGTGGCTGTGGGGGACCAGCCTCAAGACATCGAGCACCAGATCAGAGATATGCTGCTGCAGTTCATCACCAAGGAGAGCTGCCTGATCCTAGCCGTTACTCCAGCCAACACAGACCTGGCAAACTCTGATGCCCTCAAGATCGCCAAGGAGGTGGACCCCCAGGGTGAGATGGTCTTTTCAGACTTGCATCACGTTCTAACCATGCAATCAAACTTTAAATGAATGAGTTTCTCGCTCTTTACTTGCAATCAGTTCCTCCCTTCCCCTCTCTGTCATTCTTTGCCTGATTAATTAAGTCCGATTGTGGTTTTAATTAATGGTTAAATTATTAAAAAGATTTCCGGGCAGCAAAGAGGAAGCAAGTAGAGATAAAATTATTTAATAATCTCCATTTTTAGCTTTCTGTCTTTCAAACCTCGATGTTGTTTTCAACGATTTAACTCTACGTCAATCGATCAAAGCCACTTGTTGATTGCAGGGCGTTTTCAGTTCAAATTAGCCCTAACTGTAATTTTAAGACCATCACTTTTGCATTTAGGGCTGCGAACCATTGGGGTGATCACAAAACTGGACCTGATGGACGAGGGGACGGATGCACGGGACATCCTGGAAAACAAGCTGCTGCCACTCCGCAGAGGTAACACTCCACACCTGTGATATCTCTGAAATTAAGTTTAAATTCAAAATCTTTTTTCCAAATAATTGCGTAACCATTCATGAAGGTTTGTACCTTGGATTCATCACATGTGAAAATACATTTACATACATCACTTATGTTTATTTGTAATGCTGCCCTGTAAAGTAAATTGTGCTGGAATAATCCCTAATGAATGCACCCAATCTGTCTCCTCATACCTGTGAGCTTCGTAAATCTAAAATTAAGGCGTCTGATTTTGTTGTCTTTATGACTGCGTTATTGCTTCTAATATGAAGTAGTGACTGGTAAAAAATAAAGTGCAGAAATGGATTTGGGTGTGAGGGAAATAACCTATATGAAATTACAAAAATATATTTAAAAATCAGAAAGGCAGTGACGAAGGTTTTGCGACCAATAACTGATCTCTGGTTTTTGCCTGCTGATAACTGTTTTTGGCCGAATCTTGATTTCTCTTGAAGAACAATATTTATCATTCAAAACAGTTTTTTTGTATCTTACATTTGCAGGAAGTGAGTTTAGCATTACGTCCTTGTGTGTTGCTTTGAGAATGTAGATCCTAACCTTAACTTGTGGATTCCTGAAAGGATTAAAAAATTTCCTGATGCAGGATGTTCCATAACAGACAGGTTTAAGGCTCGATTAGATAAAACTGTACTGTAATTTGTTTAGCCCTTCTGGTCTCACATTGAAAACTGAAAACTTTGAGTGTTCTTCCCTCTGTAGCAGCTTCCACACTGAAGAGTGTTGTTGCTGCATTCGTAAATCTAAAAAAGATCAGATGTTTTAATTCTAAGACCAGCCTTTGAGTTTTGAACCTAAGCAGATAGAAACAGTATTTTTTTGTTTATTTTATACTTATATCCCAACACTTCCAGTGTGTTTGGTCTATAAATCTTTACCTTTTTATTGGGGGAATTTTACTTAATTATCCTTCAGTCTGGCTTTAAGCAAATAGAAACTTTCATTGCATCCTTCTCCTTCTGTTTAAGAACTCATGGGGTGCCTTATTTATCTTGTTTGTTAGGTTATATCGGGGTGGTAAACCGCAGTCAGAAGGACATAGATGGAAAGAAAGATATCTGCGCTGCTTTGGCTGCTGAGAGGAAGTTCTTCCTGTCTCACCCTGCATACAGACACATCGCAGAACGCATGGGAACCCCGCACCTGCAGAAGACCCTCAATCAAGTCAGAACCGCTCCTGCCTAAACACTGTGATGCTGTTTGCTTTGAAAGTGGGGCCTGGGAACTGGGTCACACCCAACCAAACCATATTTCATTCAGTTTCAGTTCACTTCAATTCAAAAATATGTATTTAATCCCAAAGGTTACATTGCTATCTAGGTTCTTCAAAATAGTCTCTATAGATGGTTAGAGATGGGGGCAGGAGGGATCTCCTGTAGTGGGCTGTGTTTCTGCTAATCTGAAGAAGCCCCTGTCTGAAGACACTCTGTCATTGAGTCACTTTTATGAAGAGGAGGCTCAGGGTTGCTTTTCATTTTATGAAGCATCTTTCTTTGCACAGTGAGCTCTAGATGTTCTAAGGTTCCTTCTGTTCCAAACAAGTTGGACATGCAGTGACTAGGCTACTATTATCAGCAAAAGCTGATGACCGTATATTTCCTGGCAGTTTGCACATGTAAACACTTCAGCAAACAGCTGTTGCTCAGTACTATATGAAACATGCTCCATACTAATCATTAAAGTTAACAGGTTATAACTGCGCATACCATCATGTTACACAGATGGCAACCATATTGGATTTTGAGGTTGTCGTTGGGAACTTGGTACTAGATAATTTAGTCTTCCAAGAACAAATATTAGAGTTTTTACTTGTCCTTTTAAAATTTTGAATTTCCAACCTAGGTAGCAAGTTCAGTGCCTGTAAACTTGAAATTAACACCTTCTCCACCTGTTTTTTGTCCAGCAACTAACCAACCACATACGGGACACGTTGCCAGGGTTACGCAGCAAGCTGCAGAGCCAGATGCTGTCACTGGAGAAAGAAGTGGAAGAGTACAAGAACTACCGCCCCGATGACCCGACACGCAAGACCAAGGCCCTGCTCCAGTTCGTTAATACATATACTGACACATTGATGGACATAAAACATGTTTTAACTCGATGAAAAGATTGAGGGCATGTTACATGAATCTGCAGGATGGTGCAGCAGTTTGGTGTGGACTTTGAGAAGTGCATTGAAGGGTCTGGAGACCAGGTGGATACCTCCAACCTGTCTGGTGGAGCAAAGATCAACCGAATCTTTCACGAGCGCTTTCCCTTTGAGCTGGTGAAGGTAATCTTTTGGAGATTTCACTGCTTTGCATTGAATTGACATGTTTAGAAACTTTAATTAGATGTAAGGACAAACCTTCTTTCAGAGTAAAAATGAAAAGATCTCACATCTAAGCGAAGGTTTTCCCCTCAAGTTAAATATAACCAAAGAAGCTTTTTGACAACAAATCAAATCTGAGGCGTTTGTGTCTTAGATGGAGTTTGATGAGAAGGAGCTTCGGAAAGAAATCAGTTATGCCATCAAGAACATCCATGGAGTCAGGCAAGTTCAACCAGCATGTCAAAAAACAATCTCCACCCCACATTTTTGTTCCTCCCCTTCTGTCAGCTGTCCATTTTACATTATTTATATTTTTCTCAGTTTTCATCTCTGATCCCTGTTTAAAACCTCATATCCAGAAAAGGTTTTTCCAATGTACAGCAAACCTAAAACTAGCGATTTGCTAATTTGTTTGAACATTTGTGTAAAAAACACAAGGAAAGAAGGTTTTTTAAGTGTTATACTCAACTTTAATATATTTAGACATTACAAACAAACTGTAACTTAAAGCCGGGTAAGAGCGTCGGGTTCGTTCTCTCCTTCCCCAGTTTCTACCCACATTTTATACCTATGGTCCTCTCCTACTTCCATTTTGTATGTGTAACCAAACCATTTAGTATCAGTTTGTCTTTGTAGTTAAATGTCTTCATGAATTACTGATTTTAAACTGTCGTAAGATGCTAAAATATTACATATATGTACAGTACAGACCAAAAGTTTGGACACACCTCTCATTCAAAGAGTTGTCTTTATTTTCATGACTATGAATATTGTAGCTTCACACTGAAGGCATCAAAACTATGAATTAACACATGTGGAATTATATACTGAACAAAAAAGTGTGAAAC
>JAHUTJ010068398.1:0-11186 GCA_036250325.1 Characodon lateralis
GTCATTTGGGACAACATTGGATCATTCAGAGATCCTCACTGAACTTCTGGAGTGAGTTTGCTGCACTGAAAGTAAAGGGGCTGAATAATATTGCACGCCCCACTTTTCAGTTTTTTATTTGTTAAAAGGTTCGACCCATCCACTAAATTTCATTCCACTTCACGATTGTGTCCCACTTGTTGATTCTTCACAAAAAATTAGAATTGTATATCTTTATATTTGAAGCCTGAAATGTGGCAAGAGGTTGAAAAGTTTAAGGGTGCCGGGTACTTTCGCAAGGCACTGTAGATTGACATGATAGGGCCAGAATTGTAGTGTTTCTATTTACAGTTCATGGCAATTTGCCATTTGCCATTGGCATGAATTACGAACAGGCAGGCCTCATGACAGTGCTCTTAAATTGTTCTGTAGGATGCAGGTTTGTTAGGTCTCCTGACTCCCTTCTCACTAAATAAACCACCACATAAATCGTCCAATTCAAGCTTGAGACTTTGCTACTAATACTTTTGTCTAGGGTGGAAATTTGTTAGGTACTGATTGCCCAAGTTTAGCATTCAACATGTAAAATCATCACGTCTCGCTAACTTTCTCGCTAACTTGTACATGCTTCCTATACATTTTTCTTCACATATTCCAAGACTTTATTCATGAATATATCTATCCTAAAAAGTTTAAAAATATATATGGTATGCTGTCTAACAGCAACACGTTTTTTATTGCCTAAAATGTTAACAGTACTCCCCATGTCAAGGTGAACCATGAAAAAGTGGAGGCTGTCAACTATGCAATAATTATCTTGCCTAATGATAACAGAGAGTGAGGTAGTGCCTAGTGATAATAATAATAGTAATCATGATGGCAGAAACTCAAATTGCTACAAAAAATATTTTAGCTCCAGTGAAAAGTATCTGTAATCAGATCGCTCTTTAACAGCGTCTGGTTCTGTTTATCTATGAATACAAGGTGAGGAAGCAGGATGAGTCCCACTGAGTGACACTTTGACCTGTGGCCAGTAATGTCTTCAGTATGCAGGGAGCTGCTCAGCCCACGGTGGAAGGTGCACAGCTGGGCTTGGAGCAGAGCCCAGTGAGAAAAACACCTCCTCTTCTAATTGAGACAGCACAGATCTCCCTTAGTGACCCTCCCATTTCTATTCCAAGAGGGAGAGGAGAAGGATTCCAGGACATAGTGAATGTTTCCTGTAAAAACAATCCATATTTTTGGTAAAAGGGAGGAATCTCAGCAGCAATATTAGGGTTATGACCGGACATGCTTGATTTATAATATTTTGAAGTGATTTCTAAGTCAGGATATAACAAATGATTACAGACTTGACCAAAGGTAATAGATATGTTTGTAATTTTTGATGGATTAATTGAGAGCTCTTCACTCTTTTTGTTACAATTATCCTTTTACATCAAGACAGTTAGTTCGAACTAAAACAGCAAAAAGATTTACAGAAAAAAATGTCAACAGAGAACACATATTTGAAAACACATCCCCGAATTAATAACTCGAAGCACTGCCAATGACCTGAGACTTGGCGCACCCTTTTAACAACAATGTTTAATCAGTTCACATCTACACGCGAATGTTTTCTTCTCTCTCAGAGGCAAAGGGAGTGTGGGAAGGGTCTGACTCTGCCTCTTATATTGGTCATGGAGACATGCTCCTGGGGGCAGTGAATGGATTGAGCCTGACAGCCAATCAGTTCTAGGAAACCGTTCTGTGGTTCTACCAAAGCAGCTCATTGTGACCCATTGTGCTTGAGCACTGGTGGGAAAGCGCTAGTTGCCGGTCCGATCGGCTGCACCTGGTGTCCGTTAAGACCCCCGCTATGCAGAGCAGCCTTGAACATTCAGTCAGCAGCGCTAAAGGTGGGGCCGTGTCAATATGATGAGAATTTCAGCAGAGATGTGAGTGTAAGGTTGTTCCCTGGATAACTGTCCAAATTCTGGTCTTTATTACCTCTCCCATGCCAATGCTACGCAAGATCAAGCCCTGGGAGAAGGTTCAGAGTGTACTGGGCAGAGCTAAAGATATTTTAAAATGTGCATCTGTACTGGCAGTAAACTTTACACAAGATGCTGCAAAGGCAATCTAGCATGAGAATATTGACATTGCTTTCATGCCTCACTTTAACAGAGACTTACCCAGCGTAGTTCCTTGGTCAAAGAAATTTAAGGAATGAAATAGGACCTATAAAATAGGGCTATGCCATATTATACTATCCGTATTCATTTGTATAATTTCACTTAAAGTTTTCATTTCAGGGGGGAGCTTTTGTCACTTGTTGCCTGTTGCTGAGCACCGCAGCATTACTTATTTATTATTTTAGGTACACTTTGTTATATTCGATGGTGATTTAATCTCAGGCGCCATTAACACAGGGCAAGACCACAGAACGGATGGTAAATTGTCCAAGCGAAGACAGACTACTCCTCTGTCTGCAAAGCCTGCAACACCAACTCCGACCCCGAGCTCAACTGATAAGGCCCTCCGGGGAGACCGAAGCTCTGCAGAAGAGGCAGCTGGAATGGACACCTTCAAAAGAAAGCTCGTGTCTTTCCTGCGTAAAGCTTGCAGACATTGTTAAAGTGGAAGTGTGTGCTGCGTTGGAAAGTGAAATGGAAGGTCATGTTCGAAATTAAGGCAGTCAGGTCAGAGGTCAAAGAATATAAGGAGTCAGTCACTTTAGAACTGGCTAAACTGAATAGGATGGTTAAAACATGGAAGACTCCTTATCACACACATGACATTGTACATTTGCAGAAAAAGATAAAATCCCTTGCAGAAATGGCTGCTTCTCTAGAAAACAGGGGTGAAGATCTGGAAGTCAGATCAAGAAGAAACAATGTCAGAATAGAAAGGGTTCGCGAGACACCTGGTCTACCTTCTCTGTTTCGGCATTACTCAATAGAGTATTAGGGAAGGAGGCGGCGATGCTGGACAGGGAGCACAGATCACTCTACCCGGCACATAAACAGGAGGCTCCACCTTGTGTCATCGTAGCCCAGCTCCACTACTTCAAAGACTGTGCAAATAACTCTGCGGCTCACTCAGGAAAGACAACAGATCGTGAATGGTCTGTCTATTTTCGTTTTCCCAGATTTTACAACATAAACAGCTACAGCCTGCTCTGCATATTGTGACATCAGGAGGCAGCTACGAGGGATAGAAGGCTTTCAGGTTGGCGTTGTGTACCCAGCCCAACTCAGAATCGCCTATAAAAATGTGGAAAAAGCTTTCTCCACACCAGAGGAGGCTCAGAGTTATATCTCACAATGTATCACTGGACACTGAAGTAGTGGTAAATGGCTCTATGATCACAATCTAGTTAAATGGAGTAAAAATAATAAAGGGGAAAGTAAGAAAATGAAGGAATTTTAAGAAAGGAGGGATAGGAAGAGGGAAAAAGTAAATGGGTACGGTAATATGGATGAGGAGGGAGTGAATAAAGAGGAGAAGAAGGGAGAAGAGAAGAGGCAGTAGGAGGTTTTCTATTAGAGAACGGAAAAATACCTGGCAAGGGCCACGTCTGCACGTTTTCCAATGTGAAGTGTTTATCTTTAGTTTATTTAGTACATGACTGGAAAATGTACAGTGTTATAAATTAAGTCTGTTAAGTCAGTTTTCAGTTATTTGTTTTACGGGGCACGGGATAGGATACGTGTTTATATTGTTTTGCTGTTGTATTATTTTCCCCTCACTCTCAACTGGGATTTAGACATACATCCAAATTAATTAACATAGAACTCCTCCAATGCAGAGCACATTTTCTTCTGGCTCTACATGATTCATAAGCTGGAATGTTGTAAAGGACCACAGATCCACACAAAACATACCACAACCAAGGATTTCTCATCATGTCACCTCTTTACTGGGGATGCGTATTACTTAAATATGCCTGTGGTATTGAAACAAACAAAAATATGCTAAACAATACACCCATTAAAATATTTTCTAATGATTTAATACATTTCTTGTCATTTATACCATCTGCTACTGGAGCAAAGAGCAGCATGGTTTTTTTGTGTTCAGTGCTTGTCCTACTTTTGGATTTATCTGACAGGGCTGCATTTTCTACAATTGTCAGCTGGCAGAACATAATATGGCCTGTTTTTCTTTTATTGAAGACTATTCTTCTTTACCCCCTGCCTTTCATTTAAAATTAAGTTATTGTCTCTGTATTACTTATTATGTTAGTGTAAAAATAGCATGCTCAACCAGCAAGAAAGAAAAAAAAAAACATTTTCATTAGCATTTTTGTCATTTTACATCATTGTTTGTTTGCCTATATTTCTGTTTGACAGACAAATTGGTACGCAGCCAGTCGACGAGCCGGAACATGATGGCCACAGACAGGTGATGTGCAAAAGATACAGATTTTCCCATTACAATGACACCTGACAGAGGATGGGAAAGACAGAGCAGCAAGCAAACATTTTGTCCTTGAGGTTGACGCACTGAAACAGAATAAATGGGCAAGCGAAAAGATTTGAGCAACTTTAAAAACAGCCCAGTATTGATAGCATCTTCACAATGGGAAAACCTCAAAAAGGTAAAGTTAAAACTGGTAAAGGGCTCATTTACACGCATGGAAAGAAAAGACTGGTCTGTGGTTTTTGAAAAGATTTGAAGAGCCACTATAGCTGAGATTGCCAGAAAAAGGAATGCTCATGCTAATACACAGTTGCAAGAACACAGACTGATTACACTGCTCATTCTGACCCAATTCTATGGCTGCAAGTCCCTAAAATGGGATTTTAAGCATTCAAACACGACCATGAAGTAATAGAACGAGAATCCTCTCCTTTTTTTCCACAATGTTAAAGGATGGGTCAGTGGAAGTAGCTTGGAAAAGAACCGACATCAAAAAGCAATTCTGAAACAAATAAAGCTGGTGGAGGCAACATAATGCTGCAGGAAAGTTCTTCTCACAAAACTTGGATTCTGCTGTTAATGTGAACGCATCAATAACACAAACATTACCACTGACTAACTTTACTTTTAACTGGAAAAAAGGTATTTCCTGATCATACTGAAATGTTTCATCAGAGAATAGCCCTAGCTTGCACCTTAAGAGTGATGGCTGGTGCTACTTTAGTTTTCACAACTTCCCATGTTTTACGCAACCAGAAATCTTTTCAGTGAGGTGAGCCTGATTGTCTTATAAGCATTAGTGTGCTCCAGACAGCCGAAGACAACTGGTCACACAGGTACTGTCTCTGGCATCTCAGAAAAAAAAAACCTGTAAACTCAGTGAATGGAATGATAGAAAATATGAATGGTTTTTAAAACCGTGGTATACCTTTAACAGCTCAGATACAGGAAAATTGGGTCTGGCAGCTAATGGGTTACAAAGGATCTACTAATAAGGCTTTGCATTGAAATCACAGCAGATCATATGAGCTCCAGAGCAGTTCATCATTGATGGGTCATGACAAGCTCACTATAAAGTGAATAACTGAAATGAAAACTGCTGATTGGCATTTATGTGTATTATTTATATAAGTATTCAAGAAGAATGGATTAATTTATACTATAACAAATCAAACAAGATGGTGTGCCTAAGCAAAGTGGTGCATGAAAGGTTGTCAAACAAGGAAAAGACATCCATGCTTATATTTTTTAAGAAATGTGCTCAAGTATTATCTCTTCTTCTCATGAAGGTTAACCGATAGGTTGATCCAATTTGTCTACTGAGGCGTGAAAGGACTTAAGAAATACTTCACATTTCTGTGCTCGAAAATGTCAAGGTTTCCTGAGAGTTGAGGACAAGAGGAGGGGGAAATGACTTTTTCTCTTGCTGGCAGCTCGACTTCATGCTTGTTAGCACCAATAGGCTTATCCTTGGCAATCAACACCAGGATGGATATGTTCAATATAATTCTAAGTCCTGAATTGCATTACAGACAACTGGTAGTACATCTGCCTCTAAAATACATGCAGTGTCCCTTCCATATATGTGCAAATACAAAAATGCAGCTCATTTAAAAAGATGGGATTGGTTCCTTGGTAGCTGAGGCTGTAAAACCTTACATCGTGCCACCTCCAGATTCTTTACACAGCTGCACAGAAGCATGTTCTGGTGACATGAGGGTGTCAAAGCAGAGATGACCTGATTAAAGATTCATCATGCAGCAAAGGAGACTGCGAGCGCAAGGAGAGGCACTCTGTCAGGAAATGTGTTTAATTCTGAAAATCACATACGATGAGCTCCTCACCTGCTTGAATGTCCATTTCTCCCTGCATGCATTTTTGTATCTACAGCACTTTGTATATCTGAAGTATCTGTTTTTGACTTTGGCAATACTAAGAGGGCTCTCCACTGTAAAGACAATCTGACTACAAGATCCTTGACCTACAGACAACCAATATCTGGGCATTAATATGTTATATGACAGGAAAGCACATTACCTTAACTACAATCTGTAATATAGTGGGCATGTAACAACTTATATATTGCAGAAGATATTGTCACTAAGAGCTCCATCGAGTTTACTTTATTTTAATTGAGAACTTCAATAATAGAGGTGCAAGAGAATGTTTGGAGTCTTACAGTCCCTTGCAAAAGTATTTTAATCCTTACAACCTCAAAATTTCAATTTGAAAACATGCATTAGACCAACACAGAATGGTGTACGATTGTGAAATCTGAAGAAAAGGATGCATTGTTTTGAATATTTTTTTACTCCTAAAAATAAAGTGTGGTGTTTTTGCCCATTATTCGCAGAGTCAGACTGGAATGTCTGAGTGTTAGTTTTCATGTGTTCCCACACACTTCCAGTTGGATTTAGGTCTAGACTTTGACTGGACCATTCTAACCTATGAAAATGCTTTGTTCTGAAATATTATCATTGTTGCTCTGCCTGTATGTTTAGGGCTGTTCTCCTTCTGGAAGATTAACTTCCATCCCACTCTCAAGTAGGGATAGGTACCATTCACATTTGAACCAATATGGTACCGATTCCCCGTACCTGGGAATCAGTATCAGTACAGGTATCGGCTTTCTGTAGATTTTGTGTGTTTATGTGGTAATAAATGTTAATTTGTTTAATAATGAAATCTACATTTTTTTTAATTTAATGTATTTATTTCTCAACATATAAACTTTAATGACTATATCAAAACAACATCCAACTGTCTGTACTGTAGCATCTCAGTTTTTTCAAACATTTCTTCTGCCATGTTGGTGGCTGCAGACGACAACTCGCTAACGAATGCAGGCGTGCCAACGGTGTCGAATGCAGGAGTTGTAGGCGTAGATCTGAGGCTGACGAGAAAAATCTTGTGCTTAACCAGGTGCTCCCTCAAATTAGAAGTATTCCCGCCGCTGGTCTTGCATTTCGCATCACAAATATTGCAGCAAGCGTAATCTGCATTGCATTTTGAAAAGTGGAGCCACACTTTCGAGCGCTTTATTTCAGACATGTTTGTTTATTGACTGTAGCAGGGGCTACTGACCTCTTGTGCATGCAATGCTGTGTTCATGTCCGGCATGGAAAGTCGCCCACTCTTCCAGTCACTCAGTGTCATAATGATGCGTTTAGGTACCAAAACATGATACTGTTTGATTTTATGTGAATCGGTACTCGGCAGTACCGACGGAATTTGGTCTGTACCTGTAAAAGTACCGAATTTGGTATCCATCCCTACTCTCAAGTGTTTTGTAGCCTCTAACCGGTTTTCATTAGGCTTTCCCTCTGTTATACCTGCTGAAGCAAAGCATCCACAGAGCATAATTCTACCCCCAACACTTTGTTTCACTGTGAGGTTGATTTGAAGATTATTTGAAGGTCATGTGCAGTGTTACAGTGTTTTGTAGTTAGGCTAAAAAAGTTATTTTTCCTCTGTCATTCCACCAAAGCATCTACTCCACTACTGCATGGCTTTGTATTAAAAACAGCTTTCTTCATGCAAGTCTTCCATTAATGCCAGATTTGTGTAGGCTTTCTATTTGGAAACCCTGCTTCACCTCCCCTGACCTGTCTGCTGTGTTCCTTAGTCGTTGTTCCAGTTGTTCCTGATGCTGTTTGTTCACTAAATTTCTCTAGCAAAAATTTCTCTTACAGAACAGCTGGACTTATACTGAGTATAAATTAAACACAGCTGCACTCTGTTTACAAATTAGGGGACTTCTAAAAGCAGTTAATTATACTGGATTTTATTTGAGAGTATCAGAGTAAAGAGTGCTGAATACAAATGCACACCACACTTCCCACTTAACTATTAGGTGCTCCTAAAGGTTAAGTGGGTACTTTGCAGCTCAGTTGTTAATGACATTTTCATTGCAAACAGAAATAATAAAAAGAAGTTAAAGTTGATGAGTGATAACAGCAGGCTTTGTCATGAGGAGGAGGAAACTGGAAAAGCAGGGATTTGTTGGTGACTGCAGACTCCAGCAGCAACACAAACTGCATTCCTTTTTTTTCCATTTATGCTGCTGAGAAATTCTGGGCTACCTATGGTGTTTGGGGCACAACCCATTAAAGTACAGCCCACCCCCTAGCAGGCTGCCTATGATGTGTTTAAGTCTTGCTCTACCTCCCTGTCTGGATGAGTACTATGTGATTCATGGGGGTTGGGGCACAGAGTGATTTTCTCTGTAATGTCCCCTGTGATGTGAAGTCTACACCATACTGCTGACCTCGAATTTTAGTAATTACCCTTAAATTACACCATCAACTGGGATACTGGTACTACAGCGGGCCATTTTAACTGTACAAAAAATTGTTGTGAATTGTCTAGAGGCCTCTTTTATTTTTGTCACATAAATACTGTATTTCTTTTTTAAGTGTTTTTAGCTCTGGCACTGGTATTGGTGCCATGGAGAAAGATAGGTGCAACACTTTGTTTTGCCAAGAATGAAATCAGATAAGCTAATAAAAAAAACACTTCACCAGTAAGGGAATAGAGCATTCACAGTAAATAAGGTCCAACGTCTCTTCTATAGCTTCACATAATCTGTGGCATACCGCGCACACACATTACAAATCTAAAAAGCGTGGTTAACATTGTTCACTGGTGTTCTTTAACAAACTTCTGAGGCCCTTAAACAACAGCTGTATTTACACTGAGATTAAATTACCCACAAGTCTACTATATTTACTAATTTCAAGGCAACTGTTTGCACTAGATTTTATTTAGGAGCCTCAGAGAAAATACAATAGGATATCATCCCTTACAGGAGAGATGCAATGGAATCATCGGAAAGATCTGCTATTTTTTTTGTTCAATGAACGCACCACAGTAATACCAGGTCACACTGACAACACTCTTCAGTGTGGAAGGTTTTATTGCAGGAGATAAAACTCCAGGTGAGCTATTTTCAGTAACAATGAGGTGTTTAAATTGAGGTCAAGGGCAATGGAAACTGCATTTTCTAGGACATGTTGAGGTGTGTCTGCAAGCAAGACTTTCAGTGGATAACAGGAAGGCAGTACAAATTATAGCAAAGTTGCTTTTTTTTTATCTTTGTAATCTTTCAACTTCTGTCTGTTGGTCATGGATGCTGGACTTGATAATGTTGGCAGCCTTTTAGAAATCTCATTAAAAGGTAAGGATCTATATTCTCTAAGGAGTACACCTGGACACTCCTATTTTGGCACTGCTAGCTACACGAACTAACAATATAATATGCTAAAGCCAGTTAAAATGTTTCAACCTCGTAATCATTTTATCACGGTTTTAAAATAACCGTTTTTCAGTAACTGCTCTCAGACACAGAACCTGTACTTCTAACATATAGGAGAAAAGCCAGAAAAAGATATTTTGGAGGCTGTTCTTAGATTTTCTTATATAAGCTCATGAATGGAAATAAGCTAAATTCTGTATCTGCAGGTCAAACCTTTCTGAATACCATGCACCCTTTTCCTTACACTAACTATTATGCACTATTCTGTGCTAGTCTATCACATAAAATCTCAACAAAACACATTGAAATTTTCTGGTTATAAGACCAATATACTGAAAATTGTGGCATGCATTTGGATTCAGCCCCCTTTACTTTGATGCCCATAAATATGTTGGACCATATATTTGTTTTGCTTAATATTGGACCATTTGTACGTTGCTGGAGCTGCTATGCTGTTCAGCGTCATCGGCCATTTTGTGCCCCAGGATAGTCTGCTACTACAAATTCCAGCGGGGACCGCGGCTGATAGGATGGGGGCATCACAGCTCTGATGTCACAGTGGACTATATAATGATCTGAGGTCTCTTTAATCCTCACTTTCAAGCTGGAAACCGGACCAGCATCTGAGGCGCATCATTCTGGGGAAGAAAATCCCACGTGGACTTTCATTCATTCTCCCACTGGCCAGAAACTAAGCGAATTAAGCTCACAAGAATAAGAAGGCTTGTAAGCTTGACTTTACCGATCGAAGACGTGAATTCAACATGTGACAAAAACCCCACGGCAGTTTCAAGGAGACGGAATTGCCATCCTTGTTTTTGTTCCAGTCGACTGTTGACGGTCCGTCATATTGTTCCTTTTTGCCAAAGGATGCAAAGGACGACGCCGACCTCTCTTTGGAGTTAAATGCGGACGCGCAGCAACTCCCCTTTTCTCTCTCTCCCTTTAGCAGACTACAACCAAGTAATCCTGTTTTGTTTTTATTTTTTATTAGAAATAGCTTGGGCAGGATAGAATAGGACTTTAGGGCGATTTAGAATTGCTACTTATAGTCCAATGTGTTCGAAGTGGATGTGCATTCAATTCAATTTCAAAGATATTTTATTGATCCCCGAGGGGAAATTAGAATTCCAGTACAACCCATCCAAACATTCATCATGACACAAGACAAGAAGGCGGACGGGTCACCGAGGCTTTGCTGCCCACTCACAGGCGCTGCCCTTGCTAGATGAGAAAAGAGAGAAAAAAAAAATCATATTTCACACTTTATCCTTAGCAGGATACAGTTTGACATTGCAAAAAACCTCAGCACAAAGAAGCAACAGGTATGCAAAACAACATCATGCCGGGATCGGTGAAGGCAGTATAAGTGGGTGCATATGATTATCATGAGCATGTGTGTGTGCGTGCAAGTGAGTGTGTGTAAGTCCATGAAGCACTGTCACAGAGGCCATTGTCCTTGATGGTACGTTGGAATGTTCATCAACCGGCCACAAAGTTCTGAGCAGGTCCACAGATGTCCTCAGGGAAGGGAGGGGGCAGAGGGAGC
>JAHUTJ010068399.1:0-11182 GCA_036250325.1 Characodon lateralis
GAAATTGTGTGAATTCATTCCATATATGTGCAGAGTTTATGCTGTTCAATAATGTCAGAGCTCGTCTCACACCTTTCTATTTTGTCCTAATACCATTGCCTTACTGGGCTGGTATTCACAGGACAACTCTTAACAGACCGAAATATTATTTGATAAAATATTAAAATATTAATATTAAATAATATTCTCAGATTCATAATTTCAACACACAATTAACTTTACAATACAATATAATGTGAGATCAGTTCAAGTATGTTTGGTGTTGTTCTGGAGCTCTGGCTGTCAACCGTTCATCAGAGAAACAGTCTGGAGGAAGAAACTGTCTCCGTGGTGGCTGGTTTTAGCAGACAGCGCTCTGTAGGTAGAAGCCTAAACAGTTTATGTGCAGGGTGTGTGGGGTCTGCAGAGATTTTAGCTGCCCATTTTCTGACCCTAGACCTGTATAAGTCCTGGATAGAAGGTCGGCCCTGATGATTTTCTCTGCAGACCTGATTGTTCGTTGCAGTCTGGACCTGTCCTATTTTGTGGATGGGCCAAAGCACACTGAGATGGAGGAAGACAAGACAGACTGAATGATGGCAGTGTAGAAGATGACCAGCAGCTCCTGTGGAAGGTTGTACTATTTGAGTTGCTATTTGAGTTGCATCAGGAAGTACAGTCTCTGCTGGGCCTTCTTCCAAACACTGTCTATGTGTGAGAACCATTTCAGGTTCAGAGAAATGGTGGTTCCTAGGAACCAGAAGTAGACCACAGCAGATGGAGTGTTGTTGAGGATTGTGAGGTGGGTATGTGGGGGTGGTGTTCTCCGAAAGGCCAACATCATCTCAACAGCCTTGAGTGGGTTAAGTTCCAGGTGGTTCTGACCACACCACTCCATTTCCTGTCTGTATGCAGACTCATCACCGTCCTGGATCAGACCAATGACAGTGGTGTCATCTGCAAACTTCAGGAGTTTCACAGATGGCTCCACTGAGGTACAGTCATTTGTGTACAGGGAGAAGAGGAGTGGGGAGAGAACACCACCCTGGGGGGCACCGGTGCTGATGGTTCTCATGCAGGAGAAAATGCTCTCCAGCCTCACCTGCTGCTGCTGGTCCTTCAGGAAGCTGGCGATCCACTGACAGGTGGAGGCCGGGACTTTGAGATGGAAGAACGTCTGGTGGAGGATGTCTGGGTAGATGGTGTTGAAGGCCGAGCTGAAGTCCACCAACAGGATCCTGGCATACATCCCTGGGTGGTCATCAAGAGGTGTGCACACACTGCAGCAGGAATTTTGGACCATTGCTCCATACAGATCTTCTCCAGATTATTCATGTTTCGGGGCTGTTGCTGGGCAATACGGACTTACAGCTCCCTCCAAAGATTTTTGATTGGCTTCAGGTCTGGAGACTAGCTAGGCCATTCCAGGACCTTGAGATGCATTTTACGGAGTCACTCCTTAGTTGCCCTGGCTGTGTGCTTCAGGTTGTTGTCATGCTGGAAGACCCAGCCACGACCCATCTTCAATGCCTTTACTCAGGGAAGGAGGTTGTCCGCTAAGATCTCCCGATACATGGACCCATCCATCGCCCCATCCTCTAATGGTCTTCTTTGAGACTGTGGTCCCAGCTCTCTTCAGGTCATTGACTAGGTCCTGCCTTGTAGTTCTGGGCTGATCCCTCACCTTCCTCATGATCATTGATGCCCCACGAGGTGAGATCTTGCATGAAGTCCCAGACCGAGGAAGACTGACCGTCATCTTGAACTTCTTCCATTCTTTTATAATTGCACCAACAGTTGTTGCCTTCTCACCAAGCTACTTGGCTATTTTCCTGTAGCCCATGCCAGCCTTGGGCAGGTCTACTATTTTATCCCTGATGTCCTCACAGCTCTCTGGTCTTGGCCATTGTGGAGAGGTTGGAGTTTATTTGAGTGTGTAGACAGGTGTCGTTTATACAGATAACAAGTTCGAACAGGTGCAGTTAATACAGGTAATGAGTGTAGACCAGGAGGACTTCTTAAAGAAGAACTAACAGACCTGTAAGAGCTTACTGGTCGTTAGGCGATCAAATACTTATGTCATGCAATAAAATGCAAATTAATTACTTAAATATCACACAATGTGATTTTCTGGATTTTTGCTTAAGATTTCGTCACTCACAGTTGAAGAGTACCTATGATAAAAATGTAAGACTTCTACATGCTTTGCAAGTGGGAAATCCTGCAAAATCTGCAGTGTATCAAAAACTTGTTCTCCCCACTGTATATGCAGGGTTCACACAACAAAACACGAATATGTCTTGAGTTGAACTTAAACGTTTTGTTGGAATTGCGGCATAAGGTTTTTTAATTTCAAAATGAAGTTACAGACAAATTTACATAGTCTGCTAGCTTAGAGCTTTCACGCTAAAAGGGTTTTTGTTTTTTTGTCAGTTTCTGTGAGGATAATTTTGTGTTCCAAACAAGCTTGCATTGGGCAAATGTTTCTTCTTCCTGCTGGAACAACCCCACATTGCTGTCATTAATTTTGGGTACCCCTTTCCCCCATAGAAGGTACTCCTAGCTCAGTGCTTCTGTTAAGCTATGTTAACTGTTGATTGGAAATGAATTTGGATTTCATTGGATTCATTATAACTGGGTATGCATTGGACCTGTTTGTCTTGTAAAGTGGCTTGAGATGAGATTTGCCAAGACTAGATGTCATAAAAAACAGCTAAATTAAATTCAGTTATTGAATATTGCCCCCAAAGTTAAAGGTAACAGCTTTACTTTGAATTAGTCTTTTGTTAGTTGGCTAAAACCACTTTGTAGCAAGCTGTTTGCCAGGAGCTCAGTTGGGGTTGCTTGTCACATAAATACATAAAAGTAAATAAAACGTACCATGGATTGTGGAATCTGCTTCTAGTTGTTTTTCTGTTTTAAATAAAGGGGGCGTTATTAAAACGTGAGGAATTTAATCATTTTACTGCTCAAAGACTGTAATTCACAACAATTAACAAAAAGCATAGCTTGCTCAAATTCATGTTTTGTAAATAAAGTTCATTAGGTTTTTGATTTAATGACATCTCTGTCTTAGAAAAATCAAAAGTAAGACATTACATTTCTTTAAATAAAATCACTAAATGGACAACCAACACTGCAGTGGGGCTATGTTGTTACTAAGGGTCAGATAATTTTCCTAAATTAATTATTCATTTTTTATAATTGTAAAAATTGAAAGGTGTTTTGAGTGTGACATCGAATCACAATCTACCCTACTTTAATTTTCATGCTGAGTGTTGCACAACAGAATCAACAAACTTTATATGCTTACAAAAGAACCCTCTAGTAGTATGAATTTTAGTTTGATGAATGTCACCTGATTGGTCTGAAACTAGGTTAAAAATGACTAAATATACTAATAATTTAAATGTGACAGGTTCCTACGGCATTAAACAAATCATGAGGAAAAATTGTCGTTTTATTACGTAATAAGATTTTCTTTTGCCTTTGCTTATATATGAAAAGTATCCAGTGAAATGAAAATGCTTTTCTCTTGTCAGGAGGATCTGTAGACATATAGTCCTTCATCAGATGTAGGAAATCAAACAGCTCTTGGGAAGGGAGCGGCCTCTGACACATCTCTAGATGCCCAACCAGCAGGAGAAGTTACCTAAGAGGTCTGTGTAAGTCTTTGGACAATGAAATTAAGCAGCCGGCGTTCAGTCTCCATGACAACCTTGTTTTCTACTGTTCAACGGATGGCGTTAAGATGCTTGCATTTCTACACTGAGTTATAAATATAGACAGTCACCATCAGGGTATAGGCTTCACAGCAAACCTACCTCTTTGTCGCATCTATGGAAGAATATTACCTGGCAGCATCTCTTGTACAGCCAGCTGTATTTAGTGATACTTCTTTGGGCAAAGTCAAAAACAAAAACACTGCAGCACCTATTTTGTGGCTGTAGATGCTGCTGGTGTACTTACAGCTGTAAACAATCCACCCTCTTACAAAAAGGACAAATATTAGCAGGAAAAAGCTGTGGTGTAATTGTTTTCTGCAGGTCAGCTCTAAGCTGTGGGCTTCTAACAGCTGGATATCTGCCCAGCCTCTATTCTCTTGCACACTGCATTCTGTACGTGCTTACTTGGTTGACTTAGCCAGTTGGGCTGCTTTCTGATCATTGACCCTTTTTTTTTTGAAAACCAAAAAAGATCGCAATTGTAGCACATAGAGCCAAAAAGATCCTTACTGTTCCTGGAGCAAGAGATGCAACTATTTGCTAACTTGTGTTTCAATGGAAGTTAGAGCAATAAATTATGTTTTGCATATCACTTTGCATCCTTCATGAAGCAAAATGAGGGAAAAAAACAAAAAAAGGCCGAAAAGCAGGAGGCAAACAATGGATTAATGTACAGCTCAAGCTAAATGGGACTGTTTGTCCCGGACAGGATGTTGTGACTCAGGAGAAGACAGCAATGAACCAGCTCTTTATTTTTGATGAGATATCTATCTACCTACACGTGTTTCATAGACTTAATAAATGCTGTTTTCCCAAAATATCTACTGGTAGTATGTGTACTGCTGCTTGGCACTCAGCCAATATTTGATTTAGTGCTTCTCCTTAAATGCCAGAGTTTGCCAGTTTAATGGGAGCAGGTTCAGTTTGTGAAGTGATGAGTTTGCTGTTGCAGAGGCAGAAGTAACATAGGATCTATGGTAACCAGTGTGTTCTCACATTTCAGGCCTACATTATTTTTCTACACAATCACAGTCTTTAATACTTGTGTACATACACATATAGCTGCAGGGCACAGACTAATAACATGCATCGCAGAATAAACCCTAACTGAGCATGTGCAAACTGTATGTGCATTAAAATGCAGCCCATAAATAATTACAAACACGTGTTCCAAACATGTGAGAAGGGGGGCATGACAGGTGTGTTTCACGCTTTTCAGACTGAAAACAGCTCCATCCATCAAGCTTCCTCACTAAATCCAGCCCTACCTTCTTTGCTGATTACAGAACGAAAGTAAAAGAGAGCGAATAACAGGAGCAACTTGTAGGAAATACTAGATCTCTTCACAAACACATATACAAGCTCTGAAAATGTGATTGACAGCTCCCTCAAGAACCGGAGGGAATTATTCAGCACAGCATGACAGAGAGACAGACAGGAGAGCATACAGAGCCTGAATGAAAGGGAAACAGGCACACATCTAAGCAGACAGACAGCTGTGCATCATCAAAACCTCCCTCTAGGCGCAGTTTTATTCATAATCAATAACTTCACTAAATTTTACATAAACCCGTGTGCACTGACGCTGCAGGGACTTTGAATTCTTTAAGAGAAATGGTATGAAATTCTGTGCATTCCTATAGCTGCTGCAGGCCACCACAAGGGAAACAAGCTACTGACATCCAAACAGCCACAAAACACTGACAACACATGCATGTCCACACACATATAGACAGTATACTGCAGTTTAACAAACCACAATTAACAGCAGAAGCCAGCCAATTTGCCTGGGCAGCAGGCTACTTGGAATTACTCTTAATAAGCTACTAACTCCTTACAGATTAAGCTGTTTGTGCAAGCTATGCACAAGAATAGTTATCACAGATTTATTACATATGGGTAGAATGACATATGGACATAATGTACAAAGCATTGAACAAAAGCGTTCCTTCTGGTATTCAGAGATTATTTAAGCTAAGGGAGAATAAATATAATTTAAGAGGTTTGTTTATATTTGAATGTGTAAAAGAGAAGAGCCAGATAAAGTCTAGATGTGTTTCAGTTATTGGTGTGAAATTGTGGAATGAATTGAATGATGAGTTTAAGGTATGTCCTTTCTTGGTGAACTTTAAAAGAGCTTTAAAATGTAAACTGATAAAATCATACACTCTTATGTAGATTTATATTGTGAAGACATCCTGGTAGGTTGTAAGGTAAAAGAAAAAATAGGGTAGGCAAGAATAAGCTTTGCTTCGGCCTATTCCTTTTTTGGTAAACTGTGGGTTTGTTTATTGTTATATATTTTTTCTCCTTTGTTCGGTGTGGACAATTTACCAAAATAAAGTAAAGTAAAGTAAAGTAAAGTAAAGTAAAGTAAAGTAAAGTAAAGTAAAGTAAAGTAAAGTAAAGTAAAGTAAAGTAAAGTAAAGTGAAACATATACAGTATATGCAATATACTCTAGATAAATACACTAAAATAAACTGATTTCAAAGAAACACATTGAAGAATGATCAGAAACTGCTGAGACATTTCAATATACAGTAAAACCATCACCATCTGTTCTGTGGTACATCAGAATATTAATAAGGTTGAAAATCTGTTTCAGTTTTAAACAAAAAATGACTAAATGTCTGGTTTGTAAATGTTTTACACATACGCATAGACACAAAGGTTAGTTCTCTATATAGAAGATGAAACACTCAAGCTTTTTGTCAGAAGGTGACCTCCCATCATGATCTTTAGGTAGAAGAATTGATGCAATAAAGAAGTGTTACTAAAAGAAGGACACCAACCCCTGCAGTGGTGGTTCCTGGATAGTTCCATGGATAGTGCCCTTGGCGTATGCCAATTGGTGATTGCAGTTTTCTTTTAGCTAAACTATGTAGTTGTTAAATGCAAACTGCTTAAATATGCAGGGTAAAAGATCTTAACACATTTTAAATTTCATTGACACTCCTCAGATTATTAGAAATCCCCGGAAACCAGCGGGTTATCGCTGAGTGACAGACCCTGAAATCTAGACGAACAGTAAGAGCAATAATTAGTGAGTCACTTCATTTGTGAATGAACAGAGACAACCCTTCCCCTGAACACACGCGCACACACCCCCACACACACCCCCCCACACACACACGCTCAAACAGATTTGAACAATTCAGCGCAGAGCAGCGTGGCTGCCATTTAGCAGCTCTGCCTGATTATTATCTGAAGCCGGACTGACTCAACCAATGGTCAGACCACCTGAGCTGACTTTCTATTTGGAACTTGTTCAGTCTCTCTTCTGCGCATCTGATTCATCTGATCTGGCGCAGACAGCAACCAACTTATTGGTCCCATAAAAATAATCTTAAAAACCTCCACACTACATCTTGCTGACTGTTGAAATCCTGACAGGACTGAAGAAAAAAACTTGGTCAGTCTGTCTACCTGGTGGCCCATCTCTGGGACTGTTTTAGCAGCTCTTTCTTTGACAGAGTGGGGCTGTAACTTTAGAGAAAGTCTTGCTAACCACGGGCCTTATTCAATAAAGCATCTCTCTATAGCTCTACCAAACAGCAATTTGCACATCAAACTGTGCTGCAAAGCAAATAGTATTTACCTGAACTGTATCAGTTCACTGACATTTATACGAAGAATTATTCATGCATTCGGAGCAAAAGCTGCCCATATTTATACATGTTTATGTAAACTATGAAGGGCAAAAGCATCTGACTCTTCATGACCAGGATGAAATATTTATTTCTACTGAAAGATGGTGGCTATTTCATCACAAGGAAGGAACTTGGTCAATGGTAACATGCTGCTCTGTTCCCATTTTGCAGAAAGAGGCAGGAATTACAAAGATGGAATAATTTATTCTATTCTCTGGTGACTGCAAATGATTTCTGTGATTTTTATAGTAAGTCATTGAAAAATGGCCAATTTCTAATAAATCGTTAAAATCAAATGGTAACAGTTGTAGCTGCTTTCATTTGATAAAAAGTGCATAATAAAACATTTTAATTTAGTTTCACAATAATAAAAATAGATTAAATAGTTAAAAACTGTTTTAGACATTTTTAGACCGTTTTAATGGTCTAGTAAGATACAGTTTTATTGATAACCCATGATAAATAAAGATGTGAAAGAAAGGTTTTATTTTACAATCTCTGTGAAGGGTTTTAGTACTTCAGAGCTGGAGAAAACATGTCCCTCTCTGTCACTTTGAGGCCTGTTGTGTTTGCAGTGGAAATCGTGAATAAGGAAACCTGTAAAATTGCAAAAATTAATGGAAGCTTCTCAGTTTGATGGCATATTTGCACCAGTAAATCATTAGTGCTAGTAGCTTTGTAAAATATGCAGCGGCAGTTGGCAGGTGAAAGGTTTTTAAAAAAAGTAACAAACACCGTGAGCCGTCTGATGATAGTGGATCCCTGTCTGAACGCTTCTCACAAACATACAGTCATAAAAAGTGTTGCTTACTATAGATCACTTTGAGAAGAACACCCAGTTAAGGCTTCAGATCAGACAAATTTAAAACGAATAATCAGTACAATAAAAGCACAAACCATAGACAGAAAATAAAAAACATTAATCTTATCAGGCATAAGACCTTATTTAGCCCTGAAATATGTGATTTGTTTATATTGATTACAGGCTTTGGACAACTGTGGCTTCACAGTTGTATCAAATAGACTTACACACATTTCCCTTAAAAGCTAACAACACATTCATTGAACATTCTGGGTTCTGTCATTATACTATACAGGACTGAGATGCCTCTGTGTCTCACAGATAAATGTGTTCTGGTACAAAGTGTGTGCATGAACTCCAGAACAACAGGAAGAAGATCTTATGAAGATCATGGTTGAAGCTAATAGGAGTCTCTGGGTTTGAGAAGTGGTCAGTGGTTAAGTGGCAAGCTCCACCTTGGACAGAATGCCAGTCCATCACAGGACCAACAAACCATCAAATCATTCATATGCACATCACTAAGGAACATCTTTAATCTGTAATTAACCTAATATTCATGTTTTCTTTTTTTCATTTGCTCAAACCAAAGTACTGGGGGAGAACCCCTGCATGCACAGAGAGAACATAAAAACACTACATAGAAAGGCTGATTTCCACCAAGAATATTATTGTTGCAAAACAATGCGCAAACAAAAATGGACAGATTCATGGACATCAGCATAGAGATGTATGGACACTGTCTGATGAGGTGAGTTAAAAACTCCAGCAACACTTGAAGTACTAGGATGCAACTTTATTAGCAGACCAACGCATTTCGCCTTCCTAGTACTATAAGTGTTGCCAAAGTCTTCATCTGACCAGATCTTTGACCCTCCTTATACACCTTGGGAGTTAGTGAAGTTGTGCCAGAAACTTTTGGTTCACCGTCTGACGAAGACATTTACTCTGCACATCTTTCCCAACTGGAGCCTGATCAAGCATGAATGAGTTTAGGTGAACTGACCACTAGATGTCTATAAAGGTAAAGTACAGCTGGCACATCTGTGTGTTTGGAAAATGCATTCCTGGAAACACCTACTGTAGTATGGAGAATCACTGACAGCTCTAAGTGTTAACACCTTGAAATCGAACATCTACAACAATCAGTCATGAAAGTGTCAATGCATGAAACTGAAAGATGGGAACAAGCAAGGTGCTCAAATTGGAAATGTTGACGTACATGTCCAACTTATGGAAAAAGGTGTCAGGATATCTAACTCGATATCAGTATTTGCCTATTAAAAACTGACAAATGTTTCTCTGGAAACAAATGAAAAAATTATAGCAATATACCAGGATATGAGTGAGAAAATAATATCTGAACAGCACTGAAGGGAAACTATCACAGGAGATTTTACATCCTAGTCCCACATGTGCTTATCTCTAAACTTTGCTGCTGGATATCAGAACTGTAAACCTGAGTAACTGTGAGCCCAATCTAACTCTCCCAGCAGCCAGTTCACATTTAACCCAACTCCTCCAGCTCTCAGCTCCTTATTGTGTCTCATTAAAGCTGTTCATTACAGACTCTGCATGTGATTATATCATTCCTTCTCTCTTCTATTTTTGAATACGCTGATGAAACGCAAATCTTCATTTCATGATATCCTGTTTTTGGCTTTCTCAAGATTTAGAGATTCAGGCATAGCAATTATTTTTTGTCTATTAGTACTTCAAATCTAATTTCTCTAATTATTGATGTCAAAAACTCATACTGTTAATTTTTTGTAAGACTGTACCTGAGTTAAAATTTTCTTAAAACTGAAATTGTAATCATGCAACACAAAACAGCTGCACTACCTGCACCTGTGGCAGCATGCTCCTGGGAAAGGTTCACCAAAAACCCCTTTATTCCCAGGCAACTCATGTATTTCTTCATTTCGAATATTAATGTGAGTCCATTTCTATTTTTACAAAATAATTCTCCTGCAGATATATTTTAATTTTTTACTGTCTTTATTGTACAGTTTTTCTTAAATTTCAGGTTTTCCATGTTTATTTTTCCACTTTGTATGACTAACTTGCAGACCATAAGGGGCTCTAGACAGGGCCCAACAGGAGCCAGTGCCCTTGTAGAACTGGTGATGCCCCCTGTACTTAAGACATAATACTAAATCAACTTCTTATAATGATATGCAATGGCACAGAAACCATAGCTGATTGGTCCTTTGGACCAATTTTATTTTTTACCTTTACAGTTTTACTTTAACAAAGAATAAAAATTAAGTTGTTGCACTGTTAGCTTCAACTGCATTGAGATAGGATCACAGTTTTCATCCGCTAGATCAGGGGTCTGCAACCTGCAGCTCCGGAGCTGAAGTGGTTCACATATGAAACAATGCAATATTGCCCTGTTGATTGTTTCGTTGTTTTGTTCTGTGACCCCATGAAAAAACAATGGCCCCACCCTGCCACCCCAGGTAAATTTGGTCTATAACCACCACTGTTGCAGGCTCCTATGTCTTACCCTTTTATAAAATCATAGCAAAACTGTGAGTTGGTTGAATAAACAGATCCTTATGAACAGCAAACTTTAATTGTTTGTTGGGACCCAGCCATGGATTTCAACAATAAAACTCCGGTACGAACTCTTCTGGAACTTTTCAAAAATAAAGTGCATTAACCACAGCCAGGAAACGGGATAACCTTGGACTTCCTGTGACGCCACTGCCCAAATAAAGGCACAGCTGTTACATCCCCCTGCTACATCTTCCACACGGCCTTCGAAAGGGACCGGATAGGGGAGACAAGCGCGCTGATGTCTCTTTGCTGGCAAACAGACATAAACTCTTCAACTGGATCCAAGGATGTCATACGATCATTGATCATCTGATCTTGCATTGTGAATGGTTGTCTAAAGGTATGCTGATTATTGCCTAAGTTGGCTCCAAGACTAACTTAACTTCACTTCCAGATTCTTCAAGATAATCCTTGGTTCTCAAACATAAACATTGCATGGTAATGTTGCATCACTCTTTTGGTCATG
>JAHUTJ010068400.1:0-11178 GCA_036250325.1 Characodon lateralis
AACCCTGTGGTACTCCACAATTAACCCTGGAGTTTAAAGATGATTTATCATTTACATGAACAAACTGGAATCTGTCAGACAAATAAGATTTAAACCAGCCTAGCGCTGTTCCCCTGATCCCTACAGCCTTTCTAAGAGAATAGTATGATTGACTGTATCAAATGCAGCACCGAGATCTAAGAGGACAAGTACAGACACAAGTCCATTATCTGAGGCCATAAGAATATCATTAGTGACTTTCACCAGAGCTGCTTTCACTGCTATGATGAGCTCTGAAACCTGACTAAAACTCTTCTCAGCGGGTGTGTCGCTGAGAGGGGAAAATCTTTTGGAAACGCAGGCGGGTTGTTGGTGAACTGTGGGCCGGGATCTAGGACTATGCTTTCTACGTACCGTCACCCAGCCGGCCTGAGGCCCCGGCTGCGCGGGCTCTACTGAAGGACTGCTACAGGGAGCTACCCTCGGTGGCTCCGTGCTGGCTAAGGGGCCTTGGCTATCTGCTGGTTTTTGAACAGCGCGGAGCCGGGCCTCCAATTCCGACACCTCGCTTCCAAAGCTACAAAAATGCTACATTTATTACACGTACCATTATCACTAAAGGAGGCAGAGGAGTAACTGAACATCTGACACAGAGAGCAGGAGAGAGGAGGAGACTCAGAGAGAGAAACAGCAGAACAGGTACCCATGGTGGAGCTAAAGTTAACGCTAAGCTAGCAACCCCTTACCACTACTAGAAAAACCGTGTAAGACACAGAAAGTCCCCAAACATTAAAAGCAGCAACAGAAAGTATGTGTTTTAATGTGTTTATGTATTAGAACAAGTAAGAGACATCACAGTAAAGAGAAATTAGATCAAACGAGAGAGCCTTCACACACCAAACAATTCACCAAGTGCAACAGCGAAAACAGGAAGTGACGAATACGCCTTATAACGCCTTCCAGCATCCTATGGAGTTCTTGTAATGTCCTCCGATATGTTATAGATACGCTGAATTGTTCTCGTAATCTCGGTACGGCACATCATTCCCACAGTTCACAGTCTGGAATGGGTGTAGGAGACATGCCCTTTTGCAGCGTCACGTTCACACAATGTTCACAAAAACAGCAACACCAAAACAGGGAGCCAAGAGCTGCTGCGTCCGTACGCGCCACCATCATACCAGTACATACAATTAGCAGCATCACACTAAAATAGTAACAAATTCTTTTTCTAGGAGAAAAATATGAAAACAATTTTAAAACAAGTTATTAATTTATTTCTTGAAGTTAGAAGAGTATTCTAGGGTGAGGGAAATTTTAATGACAATTTTTTCATAGATTTATTTCATTTGTTGATGTTAATTAAGAATGATGGGAAAATGAAATCATCTGTTTAGTCAGAAGAATTTCAGGAAAGCAGTGTACTCCTTGGGGCTGGTGTGAATTATCTGGCCAGTAGAAGTGGACAGGCAAGGCTTATAATGCTACCATGGCTTGGTAACAGCTTTGTTACAAACTAAGATTATTAAAAATATGTCCCTGGGCCACTCATTATAGTGTCAACTCAGGGCATTTTCTACTTAAGCCTTTAATTAAATTTGAATGATTACAAAAATACAGAACAGTCAACAGCTACATGACTCCCAGCTATAACTGCATTATGCCCGCAGGCAGATGACTTATTATAAATTTAAAAACCTTTTTTTTTCATGCTCACATCTTCTTGGCATGCTTGTTGGTCTTTGTAATCTCGACATTTATTACTGTCTTTGTTTATGTGCTCCTCTTGTCTTCTCTGTCTTTGCAATAGATTAATAAGTCAGACCCCCAAGAATGATTTTTTTGGTGACATTTATAGGGGCGGGAGTCTTTTTCAAAGCAAGCTTTGGCAAAAAGTGCAGATTAATAAATCAGGGCCACTCCTGACATGCATTACAACCAGGCATGCATTCAGCATGTTCATTCGGTGCAATTATAATGATTTATTAACATGTGAAACTTTATTGTAAGTGCAATTAGAATTCCAATTACTTAATGTTCTCCCAACAAAAACACTTTAACAAAAGTCACATTGAAATGCACTCAAACATAAAAGTTTTTAGCTCAGATTTGAAAAATAGACATGGTAAATATGATTTTTTATTTCTTTGGAACAGAATGGAATGTTTATTAATTCTTCATCATGAACTGTTAGCTTTAAATAATATAAATAATAGTTATTTGCAATAAAGAGACAATTATTCAACTGTACAGCTTTAAAAGCGTATTTTATAATGTAAACATTCACAAATTCCTGAGAATTTAATTATATCTAACACCAGCTACCTGTTAATGGATAAGAATTTCAAAGATATATCTAATTGGATGACTAATGTGCCTGATTCATTCTACATCAAGGTAACAGATAAATTGTGCTTTTTCAAGCTAGATAATAAGGGAGAAAGGCATAAAAAGACTGTGTTGTGCTTCCATACAGTACAATACAGTAAATAATTTCTATTCTAAGGTTTTATATGAACAATAATAAAAATAATTGTGTAGAAACAGGCAACATAATTATCACCAAGTAATTCCTTGTGCAAGCAGAAACAAGCCAAATACCAAAGTGGTACAGTTTAACTTTGTTTTAAGTCTAACAATATTATTTAACACAGTAAATGAAAGATATTAAGATGCATAAGATGTGTAAGAAGGACAGAAGATTTGCTACAAAAAAAACATTTGACCACTTCGTCAGTGATGATAAGGGGAAACAATACAAAATTATGAAAAAAACTGAGCTAGTTAATGAGAAACTCATGTAATTTCTGAAACATATTGAAACTTAGGTGAAAATTTTATTTGGAAGTTCTGTTTTGATTGTTACCAGAGTAAGGCTGTCATGGAGGAAAGTCCAACCTGCTCTAGGCACATACTCGTGACAGAATATTTATATTCTGCTTGAAAGTAATTGTACCCTGTGGCATATATTAGACATGAGCATACAAGGAAGTAGCTGCACAGTAAAAGTAGCTTCCAAAATGCTGTTCCTCTGCAACAAGCTTTTGTAAGTAGGTTGTAAACATACTTGGACTACAAAAGGAATTTCATTGATTATGTTTCTGTTTATGAAGGCAATCTGAAAAATATCAAACACTATGAGCAGCATGTCAGGGATCAGAGAAGATACACTGATGCTTTTTTTTTGCATTCACTTTTTAGTCATACAGCTGCTTACAGGCACAGTATTTATCTGCCCTCTGTTGGTGTTCTCTGTTTATACACTGCCGCACGTTCCTTTAAATACATGGTGACATGGTGATTTGACTAAATGTTCCTCCTCTTGTCATTAACCTTTTAAAATTCAGCTGCTTCCTAACTACATTTCTCATTAAAAGGGAGGTGGATGGAAGCAAAAAAAGAGAGAGCATTTTCTTAAACTCACATAAAAATGGATGTCAATATTGGTTTAGTGAATACAGTTAATATTTGGAATGTCCATGTGCATATATATATATCTGAATGTATAGTAAGTTCTGTCCCATGATCTTTCTAAAATGTTATCATATTACAATCCAACTTGATATTTGGATTTAAATAACACAAAGTAGATTCAGGGGGATACCTAGAAATGCACACTTTTTAGAGCTTTATTTGAAAATCAGAAAGAAAAAAAAACCCATTACAGGTTATTAATACTTTTGCATTGTATGATATGGAAACATATAGGAAATTGTAAAACAAATAGGTTCTAATGTCTAAGTGATGTATACACCAAGAGTAGTGTAAGTAATTACAAGTAGATTCTAACATTTCTACTATAGTCCAGTAACATGTAATCATAAAATTTCTAATATACACTGGTATATTACATGGGAAGGCATTTCTTGTGTTTTCTTGTGTGTTCTCCAAGTCTTCGATTGTTTGTTGGTTATATAACCCTTTGAAAAGGGATAGAATCAAGGTACTTCATGGATTCAGGATGTCTTTCTCAACCAAACCCAACCCCTAACCCATCTAAAAATATCCAAATCAAGCAAAATACTATAAATTATATAACATTAGACAAACATGTCCCAAAACAAACCTGTTGAATACTTTCATTGCTGCAAACAGTCACTGTTTCAGAATTTAAAAATATAAACTATTATATAAACAATAAAAAGAAGAAGATCATTCTGTTTAACAGTAATGTTTGACCTGCTTATTGACACTGTTAGGGTGTCAATGAAGCTGCCAATAGAGAGCCTAAGTACTGTCATTAGTTCTCAGCTGTGGTGTTCACTTCTTTGGCTGAACACAGATACAGCAAGCAAGCCAACTGCTGTTCACAAGAAGATATGGCTGCTGTAAATAGAGATGAGCATGACACGTGTTAAAGCTGAAGAGTGCAACATGAGCAACATCTGTGCCAAACGTGCCTTCAGTTGTCAGCAGCGTGAATGTAGAAGCAGGTGTCATTCTATAGAGGCTAATTTTTCCTACTGAAATGCTTAAAATAATCATCAAAACAGCATATCAAAATGTATTTGAGTTAAAATGTAACTTATCAAAAGCAATTACAGCAGTTATGTTGTTTTATTGTCTCTGCATAAGCTTCTAGTTTGATTTTATATTCAATCAGATATCATTTGGCAACTTTGAAAGCCATTCCATGACAGTCAGTCGGTTAACTTCAGTCTTAAAGTCCTTGCAAATAATTTCATGTGCACTTGTATACTGTTTTCTGTGGGGATCTGTGAGGATTTTATGTCCAGATCCAGATCCTATGATTTTTACAATGCAGTGTCCAAGTCATCAAGCCCTGTCACATATCCAGGTTAAACCAACTGAAATCTGTTGAGTCATCCTCCTTGTATTTTTGGCAAAAATAGTCAAGCGTTCCAAAGCAGGATGTACAACTGAAGCAGATTCATGCAACATAAAGCATGTTTGTCATTGCTCACACCTTCTAGTCTTATATTAACCCTTGCTTCATCTACCTAAACGTTCAGCTTGCCTGGGGAATAATCCTGTATTGGCAGTCTACCTGGACACAGTACCAGAACACTTCTGCCTCCAGTAAAATTCAGATTAGGTGAGAACTTTAAGGAGGAAGAGACCTTCCGATAAGGTTGTCATGATATTTTCTTAAAAGGAGTGTATTGCAAAAATCCTCAATTCAATGTAATATTTCAGTTTGAATGTGCAGAGTAATCTAATATAAGAGGGTCCTTCAGAATGTATTATAAGTGAAGAAAAGCTTCAATTTATCGGGCCTTCTATTAATGAAGCCTTAAATCAGTAAATTGGTGAATGAATACCTGTGTCAGAAATATTAAGCTCAACTGAAATCTATCTGGTCACATTGCTCTGAATCATTATGTCATGTTTTATATTCTAGATAAAAAAAATACTGTATTTATTTGCTGAAAAACCAAGGCATATTGTAATATGAAAATAAGATCATTAGACTTAAAACATTTGTGCTCTCTTTAGACTTTGTATTTATTGAAATACAAAGTTAATGAAATTTTATGTAGTCATAATAACAGGATTACCTAGATTTTCATCTTTTATACTTACCATCCTCCAAAATATCCATCCATCATCTATAACCACAGGACAACACAGAGACACACAGGACAAACGACTATGCACCACACACTCACACCTAAGGTCAATTTAGAGAAGCCAGTTAAGCTAACGGTCAGATTTTTGAACTGTGGGAGGAAGCCAGAGTACTCAGAGAAAGCCCGTGCCCGCACACAGAGAACATTCAAACTTCACGCAGAAAAACCTCCGGCTGCGATTCAAACAGGACCTTCTTGATGCAAGGCAACAATGCTACCAACTGCACCACTGTGCAGCCCCCTCCAAAACATAATTTCTCAAAAAATAATTTCATATTTATTTTTGAAAAAGGCCTCATAGAATTTAGATTTTTTTTTAATAAAATTTGTTTATGGAAGATTACTCAAGTCAGACTCTTGCCAAATATTGAACTTTTTTGTCTTAATGAGATTAAAATATAGAAGGCAAATTGTTAAGTTTTGCCTCAGAATACTTAGAAATGCAATTTTATGCATCCCATTTTCAACTCATCGCTTGCATCTTGTGTTGATATATCTTCTCCTTTTTTCAGCCTTGACTTTTTCTGTATTTAGTCTATGTACTATACAACATGTCCTTGCCCAAGCAGCTTTGGACTATCTGTCATCATACGTTTTCTGGGATTTTGCCTTGTGTTTTTAGTTTGACTATATAACCCACTTATGTTCCTAGTTCTCCCTTAGTTTCCTCTAGTTGTTTTAGAGAACCTCTTTTACCTCCTTACAAAACAATAGTACAGGCATTATTTTATATAGAAAAAAGTAAAAAAAAAAAACATGGCTCTTGACACAGTTTCTAATGTTTGCATCTATCACAATACAGCTGAGTAAGCAACATTCAGTTTAAAGCCTGGGATAGACGGCAGAATTAATTCTGACCTTCTCAAATTTCTTCATAGGTCATTCACACATCCTGATGTGAATGTCATATGCTAAATAGATTCATCAAATGAGGAAAAAACCCTTTTTGTTGACTCATGTAGGTTCTCATCTCCATCTGTAATCAAAAATGGGAGATTGTAGGTTAGTGTATGCATTAGAAAATGGTTGGATTATCAATCTTAGTTATATTGAGAGTAATTAGATTTTTTTCTTTTTGAAGCCCTGCAGTAAGACACACTGTGGTGGTAGTGGAGGGGGTAACAGGTTAATTGAGGAATAAAACCCTTCAAAGTGATGGATTTTGGTGACCTGAGATATCACAATCCGTTATGGAAAATTTAAATTTGCAATTAAATAAGAGGGGTTAGGTGCAATTCTTTCAGTTTTTATTCTCCCAGCACTTCCTCCTCCATTATTATGAGTGTTCTGCATGTTAAGACTTTTGCTCTGTGCTTTGGCTCTTGCCAACTCAAAAACTGAGGTTTGATTGTTAAAAATACCTACCTACCTACCTACCTACCTACCTACCTACCTACCTACCTACCTACCTACCTACCTACCTACCTACCTACCTACCTACCTACCTACCTACCTACCTACCTACCTACCTACCTACCTACCTACATACATACATACCAAGAACTGATCCCTTTCCAAGTGATTTAAGAATATGTGTTTGCCTTTGTCTGACACTAGATTAAAATCAATGCCATGTATACACAGTAAGTTATCAAACTATGTTTTATTAGCATTACATATCTTCCATTATTGACATTCTTTAGCATGTTGAGCAATCATGATTATTTAAATGTGAATATTTATAAAAAAAATAGATAATTAATCATTTCTAAACAAAATAATTCCCAATGAATATTAGAGGTATACTATGTGATGGTGATTATGGGGCTACCTGCAACTTAACGATTTTAATATATTAATTGTCATAAATAATTAATAATTATCAACCAAAACCAAACCAATTTACCAAAAGGGGTGAAAAAAGCACAAACCTTAGTTGACTGAAAATCACTTTTAATAAACACAAACACCTTTTCTTTATCTACGTAAAAATCTATTGAGCGAAATGATTCCCTCTTACAATCAAACTATTCAGCCCCTACAAATTTTCACCAAGCTAGAACTACACTACTAAAAGAATCAACTAATAATCAAGAATAAAATGCAAAAAAATAATCAATATATAAAGAATGCACACTGAGCATTAATGGTGATCAAACCCTAAATAAAGTTTTGGGTTGATTTGGAAAATGGAAACAATAATGAACAGTGATGAGTTTTTATCCACGTAGATTCAGATCGTTCAGATCAGTAGCCGTCAGCTGACAAAAATGGGAAACCAGACCGATACCGCATCTATTAGTGCAATAGCAATCTTGCTCCTAACCTAGCAGCTGATGGTTACTGATTCAAACACAGGGCCATAAAAACCCATGTGGGAACCAGGGATCAAGTACTTCAATAATACAACTTCAATTTTGCAGCCGGTCTTTACCTTCAGAACACAGTACAAGCACTAACATTCACTGGAACTTTGGATTACTTTATTTTGCCCAGACTATGAGAAAGGTAACAAAATAAACAAGTTTTATCTGAATGACGTCTTCTCCCGGACAAATACCTAGGTAGTGAGCATTCACACGTCTGTGAACAACTCAGAAACAGTCAGCTTCTCCTCCGTCGGCAAAAAGGGGAAAAATATGAAGAACCGTTGGCAGTTGACTGGAACACAAAAACAAGGAGTTAGGCTCATCTCCTTGAAAAATTCTGACTCGGATTTTTCCAACAAACTCCAAAATTGCAAAGTCCAGCATTCAGGTCTTTGTTTGGAATACTGAATCTTCCAGTTTCACCCAGCGAGATCCCAAAATTTGTCAAACTCTTTATTGAAGTGTCGGCGAGGAACAGGTCAACTTGTCCTGCAAGTTTACTGATCCACCAGGGAAATAGTTCCCATTGTACCTTTGTTGCAAGGTACTGTGAAAGGCAACATGACTTCACTGACTTAACTAACTCACCAATGATATTCAACCTCTTTTATCCATTTTTCTCAACAGTGACAGAACCTTTGTCCCAACCGGAGTTTCTGCAGATCCACCCCCCCAAGCCGAGTTTCAATTCCTAGAATTACCACTATCCCTACCCTAGTCCCATGGGACTTTAGTGAAAGGAGTGGTTCAAATGTCCCGCTTTCAAGCGCCAGTTCCACAAGTTCCTTATTATTTTCTTGCATGCAAATATGCTTGACTTTCTTTGCCCGTATAAGTAGAATCAGTCTTGCAGCAAACATTGTTTCCTATACTTGTAAGAAAATAACAAAAACCTTCCATCAAACATAACCTAGTGAAAAATTAAAGGTACTTTAATGTATTAAAATGTATTTAAATTTGTGCCAATGTGTTGCCAGCATACAAAAAAAAAATACTAAATGGGTTCCATAGTTGCTTCAAAACAGCAGATTTTAAGTGGACTAATTTTCAGACATATTTTATGTACATAAAGTATACAAGTATGTCAGTTCTCTATATTTCCAACTTCCAATACTTTTGATCATTCATTGTAGTGGTAATACATCAGACACATTACATTGTTTTTTTTTCATTAGGATCATGCTGTAAAATGCATTTGTGTATGGAAATGTTAGGCTAGTTTGATACACTATATTGTCAGAGGTATTTGGTCAGCCATTCAAATCTTTGAAATCAAGTGTTACAATCATATCCACAAGTGAATAAACTCCAGCAGCCAGCAATCCACACTGCTTCAACAAACATTTATGAAACAAAGGTTAACTTTCAGGAGGTCTGTTAATTCTAGTGTGGTCCTATGATAGGCTGCCATCTAGCAATGAGTGCAATTGTGCAATTTCTTTGCAAATGAATATTCCACAGTTAACTGTTAGTGGTGTTAAAACAGAGTAAAAGCAATTGGGAACAACTTAAATTCAGCCATGAAATGGTGGGCCATGTAAAATCACAGAGTGGGGTCTACTGAGGCTGACTGGCATAGTGAGCAGAGAATGCCAAGTTTTTTGCAGAGTCAATAGCTACAGACCTCAAAACTTCATTTAGCTTTAGATTAGTTCAAGAACAGTGTTTAGGGAGCTTCATGGAATGGATTTGCTGTAGATGGTCAAGCAGTTGCACCCAAGCCTTAGATAACCAACTGGAAAGCAAAGACTTGGATGCAGTGGTGTAAAACATACCAACACTGGACACTAGAGCAGTGAAGCATGTTCCCCTGAATGATGAATCGGGGCTCTCTGGGCACATTCACACTGCTGGTCCAGTCCAGGGTTTGATAAAAGTGGCCCGGTTCGCTTTTATACAGCGATTTCTTAGACCGGACTAAAAAAAGTCATGAAGTTGTAAGGGATTGTTTCAGGGGCAGTATTGCACTGAACAAGGAGAAAAAAAGCACGAAGAAGAAAGAATGGCTCACTGAGGTTTCTGTTGCTACTTCAGTGTTCAAATGTAGCTGTGTGCCTGCACCTCTTTACTGCTCCATGTAGCCCCACAAGACATTTTCAAACTCTTTAACCTTTGGACTCACGTTTGTTCATCCCCTACTTCTTCTTCTACTCAAATGCGCTACTCTTACATTACATCCTCTCTTCCTGCTTTCAGTACTCTGGCCCATCATGCATTCACACTGCAAGCGAACCACTCCAGCGTCCGGAAAACCGCGCCGAGACCTGCACTTGTAACCATACCAGGGTATGGTTCTATGGTCCATTTCAGGGTTCAGGATTGGCTGACACTAAGGTCACGCAATCCAGAAACTGGACTCTGGCACGATTCAAAGCTTCAGTGTGAAATACTATCTGTCTCATAATTCAATGGACAAAGTTGGGTTTTGGCTTTTGCCAGGACAACCGCGCTTGCCTAACAACGCTTACCTTACCGCAATGTGTGAAAGTTTGGTGCACAGGGGATTATGTTGTGAGGCTGCTTTTTAGCATTTGGACTCAAAAAGAAGTCTTAATGCTTCACCTTACCAAGTCATTTTAGATATTTCAAGCTCACTACTTCATGGGAAAAGTGTGGGGAAGGCTTCTTCCTGTTCCAACATGACTGTGGACAAGTCTGCAAAGCAAGGTCCATAAATACATAGATGGAACTAGTCTGCACAGATCCTTTAGGATGAATTACAGTGGAGATTGTTGGGGCCATCCATTTTGGTCGCACATTTGACATGCGCAGCTCAACAGACGTCACAGCTCTGACGTCACTGGAAGTATAAACCGGCTGAGATGCAGAGTTTCGGGGGCCATTTTTCCACCTGTCGCAGGACAGCGCATAGGAGGCGCATTTCTGGTGAGACAAGAGCTCGCAGGCGAACGTTTGCTCCACAAGGCCAATCCCGGAAGAGCTTGAAAGCTAAAAATCTGTCTGATACGAGAAGATCAGAGGATTTATTTGCCGATCGAAGACCGCGCCACAACCGGCGCAGGTGAAAACCTACAAAGGTTCTCTGTCCAAGGAGAAGAGTTTCCTCCTTGTGTATGCAGTCGACTAAAGGTTCTTCATATTTTCCCCTCGTGGACGGATGAGAAGTTACCGTTTTTTTTCCTTAATTCGATCACGGACGCGTGATCCCCCCCTCCTTTTCTTCAGACCTGATCCATCCTCAACCGGTGGAGAGCAGAAATCAACTTCAAAGTAATTTCGTTCTTTTCATAGTAAACCGGATAGGTGCATTTAGAGGTCTGGGCAGGATGAGGCAGTTA
>JAHUTJ010068401.1:0-11173 GCA_036250325.1 Characodon lateralis
GATTTCAGTTCTCAGTTAGATCTTGGTTGAACCCGTTATTTGTTTATTTAATTATTGTTTTGTTTGTCAGTCTTCAAATTTTGTTTTTATCTCCCTGTTATTAGAACTTCTTTTTGCTTTGTTTAAAAATAGTATATTTATAAGTGCAGTAATTATAGTGTTTTGTAAATCTGTAAATCTGAGGGAACATTTAAAGTGGTTAAAGAGTCTGTAGTCCAGTCTTTTTGTTAAGGGACTACATTAGCTTGTTAGAAATTAAGAACAAAAGCAAATCAGGGTAGCTTTTCAGAAAACATTAATAAAAATATTTAGGACAAACCATCATGAGTAAAATAGTTTATAAATTGTATTAATTTAAAAGTTCTGAATACATTTTTTATGTAAAACCATTTTATCTGCAAATCAGAATATTTGTCTCTTTGTAGGTATGAGATTTTGCTATCCTCCACAAGTCACTGTTAGATCTGCAAATGATTTCAAAACCTTGCAGAGACACAAGATACAAGTGAGTATGTTTGAGCAATTGTCACAATCTATTTAACAGCTCTCTAGCTCTGGATCAATGTATAAAACTGTTACTAGGGACAATTCCAGTTTGGTAAACCTACCTACTGGCACTGCTCTCCTTTGCTTTGTTGATGTTGAAACTCGTATAATTCCACGACCTCTTTTCTTAGTTAGCACCATGAGAAAACAGGAGCCTTTATGTTGCTGTATCAACAAGAAGGCTTGCATTGGTAAGTGTAGCAATAGTAAATCAGAGCTATAAATATGAAATAAATGTTATAAGTGAGGATTTGTCAAATCAATAGGAAATGTGTAAATTTGTTCCAAAGAGGCTTGGCTAATGATGTTGTTAAATGAATGGGCATGCAGACAGTTGAAAGGGTGAGATGCAAGGGAGGGGTAGTTAGGAACATCACAAATAGGTGATTTATGCATGCAATGCTAATTAGTGGTTCTATTTTCTCTCATAATTTACTGGCCACCTGAGATGTCTTTTAGTGAGCATAATAATAACACACACATGCACACAGCTACCCATCAAATTTCAACAGAACTTTATGATACTATAGAAATTATTAGATTTAGGCTTGTCATAATACATGATATTCAGGTGCAGATATATTTTTAACAAATATTTATTTGTGTGCAAAGAATCCTTTTACTCTTTGCTTTACATGATGGAGTTTGCATGAGTAGTGTGTTGCCAAAGCAGCATGAGATGTAGACAGGTTTATTAAAACGGCATTCACTTATCAAAGTCTTATCAGCTTGAAAATAATTATACAGACACAATTTTCTCGCTAAGTGGTAAACAGCAAATCTAGGTCTGTAGTATTCAGAGACATCTTGGATGTTGGGATTGATTTTTTTTTTTTTGAAAAATGGCTCAGAACACAAAGAAATTCTTTTGAAATACACTAGCAAATACTTAAGGAATCACGGCATCTGCTCTTGAGTTGAATCTGAATGGACAGTGGGTCATGCAGCTAGAAGGCAATGCTGAAAACATATCAACCTGATAGAGCATGATTGAAAAAAGAGACAAGCAATGTTTTGGAAAGACCAAGGCAAAGCTCTGATCTGAGCTTGAAGGAAATGTTGTTGAAGAACCTGAACCATTACTGGAAATTGGACCAAGGTATTTTATAGAATGTCGTTATTTTCAATAAATACATTATTAATTATATAAAAATGAATGGTTTTCCTTGCTGACTGTAACTTTGTTACATTATATCATGAAAGAAACATAAACCTACATTTATCTGAAAGGCAAAAACTAATTGGCATTTGAAGGAAAATTATACATAGCATTCAACTTCCTTTTTTGCAAATTGGTACTGCAAGCTGGGGTAAGTCTCAGCCAACTTTGCCCTGCGAGATCTTGAATTCTTTTGCCTACTCTTTTTGGCAAAATAGGTCCCTTTGTGGTACAGGGGTAAGTCCACATCTTTGATACTGGGAACTGGGGTTTTATTCCCGGTTGCGTCAGGATAGCCTGGTCCGTGTGCAAATTGTACTGACTTAGTGTGCCGAGCCTTAATTAAGAGGGCAGCTGAAAAGACTCCCCCTCCTCTTTTTAGCAAAGTAGGTCAAGCAAAGTCAGATTGGATGACCTGTGTGGGTGAAAGCCAATTTTCCATTCTTGGCAGAAATTTTAAATTACATTTAGGTCTGGACTTTGACTAGGCCATCTTAACATATGCTTTGATATAAACTACTCCATTGTAGGTTTTACTGTATGCAAGCATCATTGTCATGCTGGAAGGTGAACCTCCACCCCAGTCTGTATATTGTTGAGAATTTAGCAGACTCTCTTCAAGTACGGCCCTATGTTTAGCTTCATTCATCTTTCTATAAACTCTGACAAAGCCTTCACAGGACCTACTTATACTGAGATCACAGTGCACATGATATATTTACTAATTAAGTGACTTCAAAATGCAACTGATTGCACTAGATTTTATTAGGTGTGTCAGAGGAATACACACACCACCCCTCACTTCAGATTTGTTTTGAAAATCATGTAACATCTTCTTTCACTGCACAATTCTGCAATAGGGTCTTTTGGCCCTTCCCAATAAATATCAAAAAAACAAAATACATGGAAGCTTGTGGTTGTAAAGTGACAATGTGAAAAATGTTCAAGGGTCATGTATAGTTTTCCAAGGTACTGTAGTAGTTTTTTATTTGCTGTTACTTTTTGTTTTTGCTGTACCTTAAATAATGATGAGCGAAGCCAGAGCAAAAATATCAGCATTTTACCAAAATAAAAGCAGAGGAGAAATTACCTTTTTTTAACCAGATAGACATAAATTACCATAAAATTAGAGACTGTCTTCTTGGAGAGATATGCTATAACCATCTCTCAACTTAGTCACACTCAGATCAACAAGCAGAATTATGAGAGATGTGCAAGTACGCACAAAAGAAATTGCATTAAGACACTATTGTTGTTGCTTTCTCATGTGTAAATTGGCATCGAATGCCTCTGCACTATACTTATTCAACCTCAGCCAAGTTTGCATAACAGACTTCTTTGGATGAGGTCTTTGAAATGGCAGAATAATTGGCAGACAGTAATAGAAATCAGCAAATACTATTTTAATATGCTGAATAAATAAATATTTCCTGGCCATTTTATAGCTATAATCTCTGTCATGCTAATAGTCATGTGTTTTCCTAGAGCAATGACTATTAAAAGGAATGAATTATCTTCTTAAAGCATTTGAAGCTTTGCTTTAAAGATCAATTATATATAGTTTTTATTCTTCTGAGAAACAAGTAAGGATTAGTGCTATATTCTTCCAATCTCTGTTCAAAGAATTCAAACTGTGTCTTAAAATGAAATTAAGGCAAAGTTGTTGCTCTCCCAACACTTATTTTATGCTGTTTTGGAGTTCGTTCCTATGAATGTTTAAATAAGCTTTATTCAAATGTCAAACACAAAGGCAAATGCCAATTATTTTCAGTACATGTGCAATATGACTTTGGCACAGATGAACAATAAACTCGAAAGAAAATTGTTTTGATAGGAAAAGTTCAATATCAGGTGGGTAGTAATCTCTCTTGATGAACATTTGTCAAAATAGCGTAAAAAATGAACAGAAAAATAAAAAATATGTAAACAGTCAGTCAGTCAGTCATTTTCTACCGCTTCTTCCCTAGTGGGTCGCAGGGAATGTGTAAACAGAAAACAGAAAATGGGCATGATTAAAAAGGTCTTAAATTATCAATCACCATGACTGAAAAATAAACAAACAAAGCAGTAATTATAGTCACTGTCAATTTAAATCAAACAAACTTTGCAATTGTCTTAATATTACAGGAGAATTAAAAGATTTTGAATGTCATCCAACATCTTTACCTTCAAAAGAGTAATTTATAAGTAGCCTTTCTAATGATCTAATCTCAAACTTTCCCAACATCTTGACAAACATTTAAAAACAGCACAGCAACAGGCCTCAAACTTTTATAAAGTTGAAAATTAAAGTTGTAAAAATGAACAGAAATGACCCTTGAAGTTGGAAGTCTGTATGGGAAAGTTGGAGGTTTGAAATAAAACTTTGTGATAGCTGCTTTAAGAAACTGTTTATTTGCACATTTGACAATTGATATCTCATTAAATCTTTCAAGCATATGCTACTGTTGAGCACAAAACTATTTATACCCCTGACAATTTTGAAACAAATCTATTTTATAATAAATACAATAAACATAATAAAACTGTAAAAATATTATCAAAAATCTTTATTGGCTTTACAGCAGTATTTCATACAGTCAAAAGAAACAGGTTGGTAAAATTAAAATACTATTTTGCCAGGTGTATGAATTCTTTGGGGCTTAACTGCTGCATGTTCCATAGGGAAGTTGCAGTATTTTTGTAAAGTGCAACATGACGAGAAATACATTATTTGATTGTTTCTCTAATAGATAGCTTGCACACAAAGCATAATAAGCAAATCCTACTGGTATCCACACTTCGAACCAGAGCACAGTTAGGCTTATTATTCCCTGGTCCAAGGTCCATCTTCAGAGGTAAATAGACCTGAGCACAAGTTGCCACCAGCACTTGCTCACTGTCATCCATTTCAGTTTCTCCTGGAAGTTCATCAAATGCACTTCTCTCCATTTCTCTTTTGAGAAGTGTTATGATAAAGCAAACTTCAATGTGCTTTAACAATTCTATTTTGGCTGTTGGTACTCTACATCCAAATTAATTTGGCCATATTTACAATGTATATCATTAGTATTCTTCTTAAAACAGCCAAAGTACCACCAGTGGTATATTGTACCATAGTTTGAGAGCCATGGACCTATTGTCAACACAAAAAAAAAAAAAAAGGAATCAGAATGAACAACAACCCCTACTAAATCGTTTCATCTTTGCTTAAAGGTTGCCTCAACATGACTACATTGGTTAAAAGAAATATGTCAGAGAGACATACATAACAGACAACCTTTCTCCTTTTTAGCAGTTCATGAGTGGGGGTTAAAGAATTGTGTCAGCATGAAGGGCTTGTAATTACAGCGCCCTCACTTTACTGCAGCCATCCTCTGACAGACCTTCAAATGGATTTTGCTCTGGTTCTCCAGCAAACACCTGTTGGCCCCCGGATAGAGTGAGCACGGCCTGCCTCGTCCTTTTTATATTTCAGTCATTATTTCATTACTCATGCTGTGCTTACATTTTATCTTGCCTCTGGCATCCCATAACCATGCCACTATCGCCACCCAAACAGAAGAGGCACAGGCACATGCTATCTCCGTCTCCTTAATTTTTTTGCAAGTGAAGAACAAGAAGTATCATATAAAAAAATATGAAAGAAGGTGCAATTGTTTGTTAGCAAACTTGATGCTGTTGGTTATGAACAGGCTGTGGAGCACTGACTAAAAAATATGCACAGTGGAGAAGGCTTTAATGAAAGAAATGGATAGAATGAGACAAAAGAAGAAGTATAAGGGATATTTTCACAATCTTAAGAGAACTGGAAGGCCACTGTCAAGCATTCACAAGAAATAACATATTAGTAAATGCCAAAGCTGTGCATCCAGATTTTAATACATTAAGGAAAATGCTGAGAATGGTTTCTATAAAACATATCTCAACCTGATGAAGTAATTGAGGTGGCAAAAATGATTCAAATGTTACTGTACCAGTGGTTTCTCAAGTTAAATCCAATTCCACCCTTTCCTTTGGCTCTAACTGAATGTTGTAATTGTTCTAAATATTGCAGAACTAATGTTTAAATAATTATATAAATACTACTACTTTGATGTAGTCATTTTTGTGTTTTTACTGAACTTGCTAATCCATTTTTTGACTAATCTATCTATTTATATAGCTTTCTTCTTGGTATTTCTCAGTGTCTAAAAAAGCCAATTTCCTGAATTTTCATTCTTTAACCGAACCTAAAAAGCAAAAACCAAAGAGCAATGGTGCTTCTCTGAGGCAAAATTACTAGTGCATTCCTCCTCAGGAAGAAAATTTGCTTAGAAACTATATATATATATATATATATATATATATATATATATATACATATATATTCTATAAAATTTTCAATTCAGTTTTATTTATATAGCGCCAATTCACAGCACATGTTGTCTCGAGACACTTCACAACAGTCAGGTACATACATTCCAATTAATCCTAACAATTGAACAGTGCAGTCGGAGTTAGCTTTTTATTCAAATTGGATAATATATATATATAATTATTTTTTTACATGTTTTTAAAGTTAAATATAACTTTTTTATTGCAATACGAAAACCTTTTTTTCTGGAGAACAGCTGAGTTCATAGTTCCCCTGTGGCTTTAAATATTGATGTGGCTGGAGATGTATAGTGCTAATTTAGGTAAAGAAGAATTATGAGAAACCTTTGTTTGCTTCTGTTTTCTGATTAGATTGAATTGACTTTTTTTGTAAAGTGCCTTGAGATGATATTTGTTGTGAATTGGTAAATGGACAGAACTGAACTGAAACTGCTTTCCCAGTCTCACGTAAAGGCTCAATTTCAAAGACACTGACCTATGATATTAAACTAAGAGATGATGAGTATTTAGATCAATTACTTTGAATGTAAACTGAAATCTAGATTATTACCAGTTCACTTTTCTTCTCACTTTACTTTTCTTCCCACAGTCCAAAAACATGACTGGTTAATTACCTACTCTAAATCACCCTAGCTAGGGAATACCCTGGTTACCTGTCTATCACAGGACCATCAATACATCATTTGTCAATACCTGCTTGTCCTTGTAGGGTTGCAGGCATTTCACATCTCTTGCCCAATGATCTGGAAATAGACCCCAGCATCACAGCACCCATTGGATGGATAGGTGATGCTGTGATGCACTGGTACCAAGGGTATTTACCAGCTAATGGGTGCTGGGATAGGTTCCCCCACTCCACCCACAGGACCCTGAACAGGATTAAACAGGTACTGACAATTGATGGTTGGCTGTTTATGCCAAATTTCTTGATATATTAGACAGTCCAGTTGCCTTTTGTGGAAACTCATAGACTTACCATGATGACTGAAAATATACAACATCCGATTAGACATACAACTGTGTAACTGAACAATGCTAGAAACACACACAAATTAACAAGAATTGCATGCAAGTTCACATTCAAACAAATTCTCTCCTGTTCAATACATTTCTTTCCACTTTGTTCTGCACTCACCTCTGAGGCATAATCAGCCTCTCTAATCTCTTTCCTTACGTTAAGTGCTGCTTCCTACTCCATCTGGCCCGCAGCATCCACTGCACTAGCTGTTGACAGCGCAGTTGTTTACCTCAGAAAACCTTCTCCCAGACATGGTAGGAAGATACAAGGGAAAGAGAGATCCCTTAGGCATGTCTTGGTATTCACATTATGTTTTCAGCCCTGAAGAAAGCTGGATTCTTTCTCAGCTATTGTTTGACAAATGTCATTGAACAAAACAAGAAAAGTCTGGCAGCAGTTTTGCATTGGTTCTTGTAAATGTTGATATGTAAGATTTTTGTAAACATTGCATGGCATGACCCCAACATACAGCTAAAAGTCTTTTTATGTAAAAATAACACCCTATATACATACTGTTTACAAGCAAGCTATTACAGCAATAGGAAACATGAATGTAGCAAGTGAGTCTAAATAACTATGTGTAGTATGGGATATCCTAGTTGTAATAACTAATCCACATCAAAATCTGATCTTATGCTAAAGCCAGATCACTTATTTGGCATTATAGATAAAGCAATTTAGATCGCCACCAAAATCCATTGGGTTGTGTCTTTGTCCATGTCCCACCTCCCCATTAGGCTCTCAGTAGTTTAGGGAATTCTAGCAGGGTACTGTGATAGGATGCCACCAGTGCAACAAGTCCAGTTGTGAAATTTCCTCAATCTTAAATACTACACTGTCAACTCTCAATTGTATTATAAGAAAGTGGAAGCGATTGGGAATGACAGCTCAAGAACATTGTATAGAAAGCTTCATGGGATGGGATTCCATGGCTGAGTAGCTTTATCCAAGCCATACATCACCAAGTGCAATGCAAAGCGTCGGATGGAGTGGTTTAAAGCACACCACCACTGAACCCTAGAGCAGTAGAGGCGCGTTCTCTAGAGTGATGAATGGCTTTTCCCTATCTGGCAATCTGATGGACGAGTCTGAGTTTGGGGATTTCCAGGAGAACTGTACTTGTCTGACTACTGTGCCAAGTGTAAAGTTTGGTGGAAGGGAGCTATGCTGTGGGGTTTCAGGAGCTGGCCTTAGCCTGTTCATTCCACTAAAAAGAACCCTGAATGCTTCAGCATACCAAGAGATTTTGGACAATTCCATACTCTCAACTTTGTAGGAAAAGTTAGGAGATGGCTCCTTCATCTTCCAACATAACTGGGCACCAGTGCACAAAGCAAGGTCCAAAAAGACATGGATGAGAGAGCTTGGTGTGGATAAGCTTGACTGGCCTGCACAGAGTCCTGACCTCAACCTGAAAGAACACCTTAAGGATGAATTAGAGCAGAGACTGAGAGCCAGGCCTTCTCGTCCTACATCAGTCTATGAACTCACAAATGTGCTTCTGGAAGAATAGTCAAAAATTTCTATGACCTAAGACCAAGCCTTTTGGACAGCCTACCCAGAAGAGTTAAAGCTGTTTTAGCTACAAAGGATGGACCAAGGTCATACTGAGCCCTATGGATTGAGAAACAAATGTCACTGAAGTTCATATGCAAGTCGAGGCAGGGGAGTGAGTGCTTCTAGCAATACAGTGTATGTGAAGAAAGCCCTAAAAGAAGATCATTGTTTATAGAAATACCATAAACTCAAACTTAAAAGTGCTTAAAAATTACATTATATGTATTGAGCAGGGGAAAAATCCTATGTTAGGAAATAGTTTTTTAGAAGAGCACCGGTGGCACAAATATTGACACTGCCTTCAATTGACACTTTTGTAAGGATTATGATTATTGATTAATTAATAGTTATTAAAAACTAAAATTAAAAATCATAATTCAGAAAAATTATTTCTTAACCAAAAATCATTACTTACAAATGTTTTGATTATGGGCTCAAAGCCCTTAATAATTACAATTAGTTATTTATCATTATTATTGATAATTATTAACCAAAACCACTAAATGTCACTGTTAATTCGAACACTTCACCGAAAGTGGGGGAACTTTGACCTTATTTTGACAGATAAATAACTCTTGCACAAAATAAACACTTCTCTTAAATATATGTGTGAAAATTTATTGAGGCCATATTGCCCTGATATACTACTATTCTGGTCCAAAAACCTTCACCTAACTAACAAGCACTATTCTACACAAAGGGGATAAAAATGACTACCTAACAATAATAATAAAACAAAATATATATGCATTGAGTGTCTATGGAGATCAAACTAACAGTTTTATGGACAAAATGTGCAATTTGGGTTAACTTGGAAAGAGAATCCCTCCTGGTGTGCTGGTGTCTCAATTTTCAGTGATCAGCTTGTAGATGGTGGGCTGCCCCCTTAGCCACTAGTAGCTGATTGCCTCAAATCTCGAACAAAGGGTCATAAAACTCTGAGGCTGGAACTCAGTGGAAAAACTCCAGTAATAAAACTGGGACAAAAGAGTGGTCAGGCCACGAGGCCCAGACCGCAGCTGCTTTGAATGGAAAAACTTAAAGAGTCCAACGTCTAACTCCTGGCTGATTTGGGATCAGCCGGACGAAACACGCACCTTGCTAATCGCATCCGCACTTCGTGATTCAGCACACTTACACACATAAAGCGTCCTGTTAGACACGCTGGAAATAGTAACAAAAGTTTATCTTCCACTGGTTTTATAATCCCGGGTGACGTCAGAGCTGCAACATCTGTTGAGCTATGAAAGTCGAACTGCACAGCCCAGTCGGTCTGTTCCCCCAAAATGGATGATCCCAACACTTTACTGTTTTTTTAAGGTGGTCAGGGTGTCTAAGAGCTTTTAACTGGAAAAGTCAAGATAAGTTAGTAAATTTATGTTGATCTTCAGAAGTTAAGAAATGACTACAAAGAAATTACCACTCAACTAAGCTAGTCCATATCTACATTAAAAACAGTAAAAGAAAAACAACTAGAACTGTGACAAGAAAGGCTTTATGAGACGTTTATGTTGCCAGGACCAACAAGGAGAGACAAAAAAGGGCCAATAAAATCTGCCAAAAACCCACTGATAGACAACTGCAGCAAAAAGTGGCAATATCATATAACGAAGTCTCCATGACAGTAAATATTTTTAACCCTTTGTACAACTTCTCACAACAGATGCCAATAATTGATTGGCTCTTCAACCATAAAGGTTGTGGACCAAAGATTTTTAAATGGAGCTTTCCCTCACTGGCCCATTGATGAAATAGGAATTAACTAGGTTTAAATTGTAAAATGAATAATCAAAGCAAAAAAAATGTCCAAATATTAGTTACATAATTCCAGAATATCTGGTGAGCAGTCCTAATTACATCTACTCTAGTATCAGAATCAGAATCAGCTTTATTGCCAAGTTCGTACATACAAACCAGGAATTTGACTCCGGTACACTTTGCTCTCCGGGTTTTTAAATATATTTTAAATATATTTAAATAAATAAATATATTTAAAAAATATTTATTTTTATGTGTGTATCTTTATGTCCTTAAATATTAATATATACAAAGGTGCATTACCAACTTCAGTATGCAGTTGTTTTGTACTCTATTGAATGTTCAACAGAGAAACAGCCTGGGGGAAGAAACTGTCTCTGTGGCGGCTGGTTTTAGTAAACGGTGCTCTGTAGCGATGGCCTGAAGGTAAAGCTCTAAACAGTTTATGTGCAGGGTGTGTCGGGTCTGCAGAGATTTTAGCAGCTCTTTTCCTGAACCCTAGACCTGTATAAGTCCAGGATGGAGGGAAGGTCAGCCCTGATTATTCTCTCTGCATTCCTGATTATTCGTTGCAGTCTGCACCTGTCCTGTTTTGTGGATGAGCCAACCAAAATGAGATAGATGAAGACAGGAATGATTGAATGATGGCAGTGTAGAAGAGGACCAGCAGCTCCTGTGGAAGGTTGAACTTCTTGAGTTGCCTCAGGAAGTACAGTCTCTGCTGGGCCTTCTTTCGAACAGTGTCTATGTGTGAAGACCATCTCAGGTCCTCAGAGATG
>JAHUTJ010068402.1:0-11170 GCA_036250325.1 Characodon lateralis
TTTAATTTTGTGTGTGACTCCAAATCCAGGCCTCCATTGGTTAATAAATTTGATTTCCATTGATGATTTTTGTGTGATTTTGTTGTCAGCACATTCAACTTTGTACAGAACAAAGTATTCAATGAAAATATTTTATTTATTCAAATCTAGGATGTATTATTTGAGTGTTCCCTTTATTTTTTTGAGCAGTGTATATCTAAATGTGCTTTAATCCAAGGATTCCCACAGTCTGATAACATTTCTCACAAACAATCGCTGTACTTTAATTTACTTTTTTGTTATGTGGGGGCTGCAGGATTGCGCAGTTGTTACTGCTGCTGCCTTGCAGCAAAAATGTTCCAGCCTAGGGTTTTTCTAAAGATAATGTGCATGTTTTCCCCAGGTACTCAAACTTCCTCCCACATTTCAAAAACATGAATGCTGGGTTAATTGGTTTCTCTAAATTATATTAGGTATGAGTAGTTTGATGCCCTGTGATAGACTGGCAAACTGTCCAGGGGGTACCCTGTGCAGATAGGCATCCAGCTCCCAACCCCCCGCCCCACATGGATAAGTGGGAATCGATGATGGATGAATAGGAAGTTATATTGGAATACAGCAACATAAGAGCAACAAATCTAACATAAAAATGCTCAGACATAGTTTAGCTGAAACTAGTACTACCAACACTTTTGACGATTTGGAAAGGTGAAAAAAAATAAAATGGGTTCAAACGTGTAATCTCATTACTTTAGATTTTAATGTTGCTTGCAACTTGGTTAGTTTTAGGCATCCTTACTAGATTAGGATTAATAAAAGGTCATTATATGGCTACCCTCTTTCAGGCTGAAGTCAAACTCTTGCTTGAAAATCACTACTAAAATTATATACAATAAATTGCCAAATCATAATGCAAAATAATTCAATTGGTTAATCTTTAGTGTTCAGGTGAGTAAACGCTGTTACTTTAAGCTATGCAAGAATGTTTTATGAATGTTTTATGTCTACATTTAGTAACTGCAGGCTGCTATGTCAGATTTCAGAATAATGATAGAAAGCTCTGCAGGAGAAGCAGATGTAAATGATTAATGCATGTTGGCTTTTTTCCGCCCATCTACTGTCCCTATAACATGTAAAAAGTGGTATAAATCAGTGAGCAATATTCAGAGCAGATGTGAACGAGCGCTCAGTGGTGCAGTGAAAGGCAAACAGAGGAGCAATGTTTTACCACAGGGAAATCAGAGGCTTTTATTTTGAGATCAGATTCTAAAAGTGAGGATTTAACTTCCAACTGCTTTGCTTGGAAACGTATTCTGCTAAATAGGGCAGAGCCAGCATGTTCAGTACATACAGTGCTTATTTATTTACTGCCACTTAAAGCCTCTTCAACTCAACAACTGTTGGTTAAAACTTTTAAAAGATTACCAACCTGTATCCATTCCCTGATGGTGTCGTCTGAGGGTGTCCAGCCGTTCTCCTGGTAGTTAAGTCGGGAGCGTTCTGGTGACCAGTTGGAGTTATACTGGGAGGAGGCCTTGATCTGCTCTGAAGTAATTTCCCCAGACTCCAGGCCCAGTGGCTCCATGCAGGCGAAGTCTGTGAAAGACAAAGGGAAATGTTCAACAGCTCATTTAAAAAACAAGACGTTTCTTCAAAACCTAATGCCACCAGTTGTCAAATAAAAAGAAGACATTTTCCTTTGTGTCTTTAGCTCAAAAAGTCCATTATGTTACAAACATGCGATTATTTAAATGTTTTGTTACCTGCAGGAATGTTCTTTATGAATCAATTTTGAGGGGAAAATGTTATTAGACTGCTGTACAACTCATTTTAGGGCCAAGGCCTGTCCCAGCGAGTCAGTTACGTTCTGGACAAGTCCACGGTCCTTCCCAGGGTCAACATGGAGGTAATCACTGTGTTTGCAACAATCTAACAGTGAGATTTGAACTAGCAACCATCTACCCATGAGGCAACAGTGGTCAAGACTAGAAGCACCATGCAGTTTGCAAGAAACTCAAATAAACATAACACACACAAAACACTGACCCTGGTTTCCTGAAAATTATTTTTAATTTTTATTCTTGGTCAATTTAAACTTTCTCATCTACTTGGAAAATATCCTTTTAAAATGTTGTAAATAAATTTTTTTGTCAATTCAGAATGTAGTTATTTATAGATGCTTACATGTTTGTATCTATTTGACTGATTTTATTTGTTTAATGAGGTATAGCTTCTTGATCTTTATTGGGAGAAAAACAGATATAGCTTTGATGGTTTAAAGCTTTGATGGTTTAATGTGATGCTTTCAGTTTTAATCGTTGACCATTGTATGATTAGGTTTTCATAAATTACATGTCAAACTTTTAACAGCTTATTTTGGTGATTATGGAGGCTGAAACCTTTCAAAGAGAGTCATCTCTGCATCTCAGAGTTGGCAGAGTCTTTTCTGTCTCAGCGGGAGAGCCTTGGGAAGGAAAAGGGAGGAGGACACAAAGGAAATGTGTGTGTTTGTGCGTGAGTGAGTGGAAGGGCCGTCTGGAGACATAAGGTCTGCGAGGCTGTCACAAACACCCTGCATCATTCCTGAGTTTCACTAATAAAAAGTGGGCAGAAGTTTGTCTCGCCAAACTTATTTCAGTAAATTGATAATTATCTGCCCATGTCCAGCTGGGTCACCGACATCTCAGAAGACAGATATAAATGCTGCAACGTCAATTTTGGGTGATGTAAATGTTTCTCCAGACTGCCATTGTTGGCCACCATGGGACCTTCTACAAACTCAGCCCTGAGATGACCAGCATTCCTGAACCGGGTCAGTGGTGGTGAGGTTACCAAAGTGCAACAACCATACGGTTCAAACACAGCTTAAATCTCTACAGGCATCCCAACAATGCAGATAACCGGCTTCTTTTGACGGCTTGTGGGACCAGAAATGAACCCCCGAAAAGCAACCATAACCGAATCGAAGAAAGTATCTGACTCCTGATAAAAGTCTGGGGTGTGAAATTGCTCTGTAGAAGAAGATAAGAACTGAAAGTGGGTCAAAATGATAAAAATATGAGCTCTCTGCTCTGGGAAGAAAATCAGATTCTGAATAATTTAGAAAGCACGTGAAGAGATAAATTTTAAATCTTGAAGCTGATATCTACAGTCAAACTGTTGCTACAGATAAATCTAAAGGTTACTTTATAATCCAAAAAGTGGTATTATTTGTCATAACATTAAAGACTGTTTTTATTCTGCTTCTCTTTATATCCAAGTTCTTTTTTTGTTGATTTCTGTGATTTGTTTTGGTCACATTATTTTTTTTTCTTAAAGTATCGTAGTTTAATGGTTGTTTGTTGTTATTAATGTTCTCTTATCCTTTCTCACCTTTATTCTCTATTGTCTCATTTTGTTATGTTTGATTTTTCTTTTTTTACCTCATTTGGTCCATATTCTGACCCAGTTTACCAGATTTTTCACCAGTTTACTGCTCAGATGTGAGTCACCACCATTTGATCCATCTGTGATTTGTTTCTGCATGATTACTTTATGTTTGAATTCTTCTTATGGAAGTTAACGTTTATTTATTTTCATGTTTTCTGGCCTTCAAATCCAGTGCATATAAATCCATCTCATTAGAATTCAATTCAAGCAGCTTTAGGATCCCAAATAATGCTCAAAATAGCAAAACTAGAGTCTAAAGCGAGTAATATTAAAGCGTTTTGCTTCAACAATTCAGCTTCTAGCTGCACTGTCATGTAATGTTATTACTGTTGGAGTCTAACACCTTGTTATTCGTCATTTATTAACAAAAAACTCAAATATTCCCTAGCAATTGTCCTATAGAAGACATTTAGCAAGAAAATAATTAAGGGTCAAAATTTTACAATACTTTAAACAGGAGAATTGTCTGGTGCTCTTATTACATTAATGAGTTGCATGACTTTATTAATGAATTAAATACTACACACCATGTAATTGCGTGCTCAGTTGGAGATGAGAACAGAGGTGTTGAAAAAGACAGTCAAAACATATCACTTATCATCAACGCACACATGCAGGCTCCACTAGCAAAGCCCAGGCTTAATGTGTTTACTTAACAAGAACAAATGAACTCTGAACTGTGGTCAATAACAAATATTATGAGAAAATTAATTAATTGGAGAAATAAGACTTTATAGAGATTTCTTAATATTCTGTGATTGTTAAACAAAATAAAGTGGAATCTGATTTTTGTGTTTTCAATTTATGTTTAAATATTATTTATTCGATAATTAAAATATAATTATTTTAGGGCTGCATGATACATCTGCATTAACGTCGGTATTGGTCCGATAAGGCTTGTTGGCCATGTGGTATTTGTCTGGTCATGTGACCGTGATGCAGCAGGACTGTGGGGTGTTAAACTGAAGCAAAGAAGCATTGTCAGTGGTGTGGTTGTTTTTAAGGAAATATAATAGCAATAAATATCAGTTATCTGCCATAATAGCAACCTTAGTATTGGATATCAATTATCGTTCCAAATTTTCATATAGGTAAATTTTTAGATACCTGAGTTTTCTTTACATTTTAGGAGAAATAACACATTTTAAAACTGTAAAATAAAAAGATGCATGAAATGATAAACTGATTACTTCCTCCAAATCCAATATCAATAATCTATTTAGGGAGCAATCTGCAAACTGTAGAATGTGTTGGTCTGTGTCTCACCTTCTTGCTCGTGCCCAGCGGGCAGGCTCCTCTCTCGGATCGTGTAGTTGGCCGTGAACCCCTCCTTGGCGATGGCGTTGTCAGTGGTGATGGTCATGGATAGGATGCCTGTATAGGAGATGACGCGTCCCGGGGATGTGTGGCCGCAGTATCTGCCGATGTGAGGACCCACTGAGGGAAGAGGATGAAGAAAAGTCATCTTAATCACCCTCTGTCTGCTAAAATGTTTCATGACTTAAAGTTAAAGTCAAATCCAATGATTAATGAGAAATATGAGCTACAACAACATTTAATTTCCCTGTGGGATTAAGAAAGTATTTTTTAACTGAATTGAATTAAAACCGTAAAAGAAATTAGTCTGAATATCTGACATTAATTTTGTTGCTTTCTGATAATAAAAACTAGATAATATTTACATATATGTATAAACACACGTTTATACACCAGTCATTATAGGAAAAACTGTCTTAATTAAAATTTTAATAAAACAGAATTGCAACCCTGATTCTAATTAAGTTGGGACGTTCTGTAAAACATTCATAAAAACAGAAGAATTCATGTATTCTTTCTTTCCCAACTTTATTGGAATTGGGGTTGTAATTCCAATATAATATTAAGGATGTTATAAATGACTAATTTTATCTCTCTACTCCTGGACTGTCTGGATAAATGAAATGCAGCTATTAAACTTTTTCCACTATGTTACACTTCCCTGACAAATGGTAAGCTGGAAATTAACTGTCATTAATTATCTGGAAGTGTACAGAATGAAAAATCAATACCTTTTTCATGAAGTAACAAACACATTCGGTCCTTCTTATGAATAACAGAGTAAATTGGTAAAAGTAATTCTTCTGTGCACCAGGCGGATCATTTTCAACTGAGATAAACACAAAAAACTGATGTGAGCATTTTTTATTCAGGGAATTAACCTGTCTGGAAAATAAATATCCAAAAGTGAGGATTTTTTTTTTCCCATTAAAAGCACAGAGAGACAAGGCGTTTTATATCTAATGACATTTAGAGTTCACAGTTAGTTACACGTTTTAGCTTTTTCTTATCTGCAAAACCCAAAAGGAGGCTTTTGGTTCTGCCCGGTGGAGATACTGCATCTGCTCCCCAACATGTTACAAAAATATATTCTTTCAATTCAACTCCGAGGTAAAGAGCTAAAATAAAAAAAATAAGAAAGAAACACGAAGCACTTGTACAGGAATGCTGAGCTGCAGTAATCTGATGGATTAGGTTTATCAGTTACAGTCTGAAGCAGGTAGTCGGCGATCAGTGACGGATTACGTCGGGAGCTATTTCAGCCTTATCGCAGGATGTGTGAAATGGTTTTTACTCCAGCTGTCGGCTGATGCAATCAGGTCAGAAATAAGGGAAAAAATCCTACAGGCAGTGTGGAATGACATGCATGTAAGGAAACTGGGTACGGTGAGAAGGAAAGACTAAAATTGGAGCAGTCGTAATAACAGTTGGTTCTGGAGTGTGAAAACTAGAAGGTTTATTCCTGATGATGATCTACAGTTCAAATAAAGTGAGCAAAAATGTTATGGTTCCTTTCATTTTGTTACCAGGTACAGTGCCTTGCAAAAGTATGTACATCCCTTTAACAACCATGTTATGGTACAACCATAATCTATTTTACAGAGATTTTAAAGATTTTATCTCGTGCTTGATTGGCCAGCAACCTCAACAGACCTGAACCCCACAGAGAATCTGTGAAGTATTGTTAAAAAGATTAGGGACACCAGACCCAACAATGACCTGATGTTGACCTGAAGACTGCTATCAAAGCAGCCTGGGTTTCCATAACACCTCAGCAGAACCACAAGCTGATCGCGTCCATGCCATGGCGCATTGATGCAGTAATTCATGGTAAAGGAGCCCCAACCAAGCCTGACATTTCTGTTTAGAATATCCTTTTATATCGATCTTATCTAATATCCTAATTTTCTAAGACATTGAATTTTGGTTTTTATTTACCTGTAAGTAATAATCATTAAAATTACAAGAAAGGGTTGAAATGTTTCGCTCTATGTGTAATGGATCTATATAATATGACTATCATAAATGAGTGACACGCTGAACGTTTTAATGATAGACCTGTGCAAGCCACACTATTCAGATTTTTATTTGTGAAAAATATTTGAAAATCTTGTTTTCTTTCCATCACACAGTTACACTCTGTGTTGGTCTGTCACATAAATGATACAATTGTGTATTAATAAATTAGCTAGGCCCTGGATGTGATTTTAGAATTAGATTTAATTAAAAGTACTTGAAAAAAGAGCTTTTTTCCCTTTTGTCTTTTATAAGCAGCCAATGTTTCCTGTAATCTTTCTGAGGAACTCTGATCAACACTTCTTCAGACTTTCCGGAGGTTTATTCTTTAGGTTTTAGTGGCTTTCATTGTAAATAAATGAGTTTATAAGCTAAATTTACAGAGCCAAGAAAAATAACAAGCTGAAGTAAAAAAAAGCAGCCAAATTTTCAAAAAGAGACTAACAAGCTGTAGATGTGTTGATGTGATTAAGTTGAATTGTAAATAACATTTTAATTAAAAGAACGAAGCTGAAAGAAGAGGCTCCATAATCCAGTTTTAGAAGTCCGTGTTATCAATGCATGACGAACAACATGCCGGTCTGAGCCCTCCTGCAGAGCGGCTCCCTTATCTTCCCTGACAAACACAGGAACACTTGGCTCAAACAAATCCACCCACGTTCTTGAGTATAGATGCACCTGAATGCTCACTGACACACGTACTATCACAGATCGTTTGACAGGAAGAGTCCTGGCAGGTTGGGCACGCTGGCACGGCTTTAAAGTGCATGTCAGTATCTGTGTACCTGTGCCAGTCTTTGTGTCCCACATGTTCCCGTGTCTGTCTCCTCCCTGGCAATAATCAGGGAGAAAAGGCTCTCTGGGCACCGCGGAGAGTATTGTGGGCCATCCCTGGCAGCCGTCACGGTGCCCGTCCGAGGTTTGCAGCACTGACGATTATCTGCACACTGTATGGATAATTAGGCAACAATGGAGGCTGAGATGAGCCGTCCAAGCAAGAGGAGGAGAGTGAACAGAGGGTTGAGCAGGTTGTGCCTCCGTCATTCATGTGCCAATTTTCCAAATGCGGTTGGTGAAGGAACAATGAGCTGCGTAGGAGTCTCCCCTTCACTTTCAGAATATCCAGCTGCCATTTGTGCAAAGGAAAAATCGCCTTGGAGTCAAAGACAGGAATGAAAAAGAGCTGAGCCACTGATGATTATTTCCTGCTGGAAACGTCGATTTATTACTATATTTATCCAGTTTAAAACACTTTCTTCTGAACCTCGAGTTTATACATGAACCAGGGAAACTAGGCTCCATGGATCATTCTGAAGAGAAGGTTTGATCAATATAACAACATCTTAACTCTTCATGACGAGAGGAACACTTAAATCCTTAATCCATTAAAGTTTTATGTTGGAAGAATCCTATAAAGTCTTCACAGAACCATCCTAGTTGGTTAAACTCGGAACTAGTCCCACGTTTAGACCCAGAGTTCAGAGAAATGTTCTGGTGGGCCACCCCTAAATTCACCTGAACTACATCTAATGATCCCCACCTCAGTTTGTGTTCTCTGGGTTTTTGTCTTTCATAAATAAAAGATAAAACTGAACTATAAGTTTAATAATTCTTGTTTATATTTCCAAAAATTGAAACTACTGACCTTAACTTACGTTAAAAGTGAACTAGTTAAAAAATCAATGTTCACTGTTGAAATGTTTTTAATTCTGGACTAAATACATTTTAAAAGTGAACAGGTTAAGTTAAATTATGTTTCCAGTTCAAAATGTAAAATGTCAACGTTAGAAAATTAGCTAGTTTAATTAATTCCGGCTCAGATTTCAAAATGTTAAAATTCTACATTAAATTCACATCAAAGGTGAACTTGTTAAAGTTTTTTGTTTATTGTTCAACATTTAAAAAAATCCAGACAAAACTTTCAATTTTATATTTGCAGTTCAAATGTTCAGAACTAAATTTGCATTAACAGTGAAAGCTCATTTTTGAACTAGTTCACTTATTTCATGACTAAATTGATGGAGTAAAATTGAACCAATGCTCATAGTTCAAACAGTTAAATTCTAAACTAACTGTTTAAAAGGGAACTAGTTTAATTGATTTATGTTCTCAGTTCAAAAATGTAAGAACTCAAAACAGAATTTACTTAATTTGGGTGTTTTAGTCCCTCACCTGCAGGGAAGCCATCCCAAATCTCTAACCAGTCGTATCGGCAGACGGCGCCAGGCGGCGGCGTGGAGTCGGGTTCCATGTTGAAGCTGTAGAACTCCACAATAATTTCTGCCATCTTGGAGGCGAATATCATGAAGGTGCAGTCCAGGTTGTTGGGGTACTTCTCGGGAAAACCCGGTGTCTCAATGACGCCACTGGGAGCGGTGAAGTTCCTGGAACATTCTGGACCTGTGAGACGTTTACAAGGAGTCGAAACGTTAGAACAGAGTGAGGTGTTGTTACCAAAACAGAGACGAAAACACTGCAGAGGTTGGAGGATGGTAAAGCCTAATAGCATGTTTCCACATTACTTAGAGATCTGAACAAATAAATTGTTCTGTTTGACCGTGTCAGCGTTTGAAAAACAGTTTCTAAACATCCACATTATTGCCCACAATCAGACCTAAATGCAGGCTGAAGTCAGACAAAACTGATCTTTCAGTGGTGTTGATGGCGAACAAAGAGAAACAAGCCCACAGCATCACAGATCCTCTACCATACTTCACAGTGGGCATGACATTTTTTCCTCTTAATCTTATCTGAACAAAAGGCAAAGTCCTAGCCAAAATCCTGGTAGAGTTGAACAAATTCAACATGTATACGTTTGTGATGGTAGGACAGAATTGGCTTTTGTTTGTTACAGTTCCAGCGGTTGTATTTTAATTTTTTAATTACTACTCTGTAGAAATTTAGGCAACTAGCAACTTTCTTGATGTCTCTATCTGATGAATGCAGCTATAACACACATCGACCTTGAAGGTGCATTATATGTTTCTTGTCTTTCCCATGTTAAAGAGTGGTTGATATTTATACCGGATTCATAATTTTATTTTTGTTTTATTGATGTGAAAACAATTATCTCTTCAAACAGATGTTTTCCCCTATTAAAGGCCTGAATTAAAACTAAAGGTTGGATTTTTGTAAAATCTTTTGTGACAGATTGTTCACACATTCATTTTCCAGTGAAGCACTTTGTAAAGTAAAGCGCCCTTATATATCTTTCCAGGGGTGCCAGTATGTGTGGATGGCTTTGTATATAGTCAATGAAAATCGCTGCCAGATTTCTTTAAGATTTACCCAAAATAAAATCTTTATTTTAGTCACACAAAACTCATGACATTTTTCATCTTCTCTTCCCCTGTGGGGCCATCTGGACCTTTATTGAGTTTCACTTGTATTTACTGGCTGTCTCAGGCAATTTCAATGTATCAACATAAAGCAACATGCAAAACAAGATGTAAACTCACAAACAGACTGGTTTAGCAAAATAGGCCCATCACCCTTGTTTTAAAAGATTGGTTTTTGGCATCATCTACACTGGAAAGCGGGACTTTTTTCCTACCAAACCAAAGGCTTACCATGCAAACAATTTCCTTTTAGTTGGTCAGAGCTGTATATTAAACGGTTTCCCTACAGCTCTGTGGATGGTTTTCAGTAAACCCCAGATGGGCAGCTATGTTTTATCCTTGTTGAGGATTGTTTTGTCTCTGCAGCTTGTCCAGTCACACTTTATTCAGCTTTCTAAAGAACAAAACTCTTCAGAGAGCAGTTTCATGATTGTTTCTAGATTGGTTAACCATCAGTTGGCCGCTAAAATGTTTTTTCTTTGTTCTGTGATACAGTCTCCGAAGTCTCGTGAAGACATTTCAAATTCAAACTCAAATCGGTTTTAAATTTCATTACAGCATGTTGTATGCTGCAAGATTAAGTCCTTAGATAATAAAAAAGATAAAAGTGCAAACATACAAAACAAGCACAATAATCGAAGTACATGATCTTAACAGCAGTTCAGTCTGAGGCAGAAAGCTGTCTGACGATTTTGTTCACGTTACCCATTGCAGTGAGATAACTTATCAGATCTCTGAAAAAAAATATGTTTAGGTTGACAAAAACTTGGTGAATTCTTAAGGAATGACCTCAGAATCAAAGCAGAGCAAACTAAAAAAGTACAGCATTGTGAAAAAAATTCAGACTTCAGAGGAAATAAGAATAATTTATTCTGTCACAGACATAAAAAATAAACCAGTTTCCTCAGAGAAACAGTTTATCTGACAAATATCTCCACCCAATAGTTTGGTAATCAATGTTTCTCAGTGCATTTAATACAATCCAACCTGATTTGCTTTGTCAGAAACTCCAGAAGACTCAGGTGGAGGCCTCAACAATCTCCTGGATCAAAGACTACCTGACAAACAGACCACAGTTTGTGAGACTGAAG